>JZKD02S1888180.1:61684-78264 GCA_000966675.3 Picea glauca | reverse complement strand
CAATTCCAAACATTTTACATTCATCACATAGAGATTATAACACACATCTACATAGTCTAAAACCTCAAGAACACACATAATCCAAGCATCGATGAGCCATCATTTGTTCATACAACAGAGAATACTCATGGATGGAGAGAAAAAGAATCATACCCGTGGAAAAATGATTAAATGGTGAATTGGACTAGCCTTCTTTCTTCCAAGAGCCTGAAAATGCGGATATTCACAACCAACAAAGAAAAAAAATGAAACAATGTAACAATGCTAGGATGACGGTGATGCAGACCCCTACCTCAATCGGGCCTGCTGACCTCCCAGTCTAAGGATATATTATATCACTGAGCCGAAATGGCTTGTCTAGTCCACTGCTAGAACCTCCAATCAACCAAACCATAGGTCCTTCATCAAAACCCCTTCTGCATGAACTAGCACTAGGCACGAGATCTCTTCCCACGCGACCACAACGCTATGATCGTGTGCCAACTGAACACCACTCACACTTCGTGATTTCGGGAATGTTGGCGGGATACAACTCCAACACCCCAACCTATGAAACCTTGAACCCCGAATAAAGGCCTAGCGAGTACTGCTCCTCTTACCTATGCACTTGATGTGACCTTCCTTTAGGAACTGGGTCCCATTTTCCAACTATTTTGGGAATTCGCGAGTCGTAGAATCAATGAACAACTTCTCCTTTCCTTCCAAATCCCCGAATCCCAAAGATCCAATGACCCCAGATCTACGGTCTAGGTCCTTCACAAATCAACGACCAAGATTAAGTCGGTGATTCACCTTTCACGACTTTGGGGAAGTCTTCACCTCTATTTCCCTAATTTTCGAATCCCTAAATCTATTTGACTTCAGATCAACGATTCTCAACACGCCAAAATATGACGGTCCAGACCTCTCCCTATGAATCGATGATTCGTGTTTCGGGGGTTTGGAAAAGTATTCAATCCCTTTTTCCTAATGACTAAATCTCTGAACCATATCATCACTAGATTGACGGATCACGGTCCTCGCTATCCAATGACCTGGATCCTATCCGACTTTCATGTATCGAGGATTTGAAACCCAAGTCTGAACCTTATTCTCCCAACTCACGATCCCCGATATCCTGAAACAAGCCAACGTTCCATATCTATTGGGATCAACAGCCCCTATCGTTCCTAATCTTCAAGAGATGAATGGATCCCCACCTTATCCTCCTCGCAGCTCTATTTGATTCGGAAACTCACAACGAATCAACACTTCTCCCTCGAAGCTTTCCACCATATGTTCAGATCTCAATGAATCCCTGGTCAAGTATCTCGACACCGATTCTCTGAACTTGATTTCCCTGACGAATGAAACTTTTGTCCTCCCTTTAGAGTTTTCGAACAACGCTATCCTTACAGAGCTTCTTCCTCCTAGAAACTTTTGGATTCTAAAGAATCCTACGCACACACCTTGCACGTCTTTGCAATAAAATTCGGTTATCTAATGATTCCTTCTCTGTGCACTCCTTGCAATAGAGGTTCTTCAATCACTTTGTTGATTTGAAGAGATATAGCACTCTCCTCAGCGTTTGTACTCCTTGCACAGCTCTTTTCCATACTCGCACTTTTACTGGTATAATTTAACGCTATCCCTCCTGAGATTTTTGAGATAAAACTCAAAATCTTGTCAATGCACTCCTTGTGGACCTTTCACTGCACTCTTTGTAGGAATTCTCAGGAAGAGAAGAAATTTAAACTTATACTTCTCCTCTCACAGACTTCATACATTCATCGTGAAATCACGAGCATACACATAGCATTGAAACAAATGCATAACAAAGAATATAAGAAAATTGTAACATACCATTCAAAAGATAAATACAACAACCATGACACACCATGAAAATAGGATCAAATCATTCTTATATTAATCCATTGCTCCAGTACATGGTTCGATAGCAACAACTATTTTTCAAACAACATTTAATTTTCTCTTCCTCCCTCCCCTCCTAATATCCTACATCAAATTACCATAATGATTCCTTTCAAAACTTGGGGGGGGGGGGTCTTCTTGAGTTTTTCCCTCTCTCTTCTCTAAGATATCCTATCAGAATTAAAATCTACCTACTAAACATTCATTACAATAAATGCCTCCTTATCCGAAAAATGAGAGCAATGCTAATGATCTGTATTAGAATCTCCCAAAAACATAAATGAAAATACATGCTCCCAGATTTTACATTAATTCATTATCTTTCAAATTCAAAACATCCTCAAAATGTGTGTTGGTGCATTTCTAGCCATTTTCATCTTTGTGCTTGCTTTGTTGGCTTTCTTACGATGCTCCTGCATTATACTCCCTCGGTTGAAAATTCATGAACTCTTGTTTATGAGATCCTGTACCGCCTGTCCATGTTTTTGGATGTTTGCTTCACTTTTCCAACTAGTATCTTCAATCGGGTGTCCCTTCCATTTCACCAAGTATTCAAAATCTGTTTTTCTCCGGGTCCTTTTACGAACTCTCTGATCAACAATCTTTTCCATCCGTGACTTTTCAGCTACAGGCATCTGTTTGACCCATTGAACTTCCTTCTGATCCTATGAACTCTCTATTCCATATACTCTATAAGGATACAGATCTTCCACATTGAATATGGGTGAGATGCCCACATCATTTGGCAGTTCTATCTCATAAGCATTTGCCTAAATCTTTCTCAAGATTTTACATGGCCCAATTTTCTTCATTTTCATCTTATTATAGGTTACCCTTGGGAATATTTCTTTTCTGAGATGCGTCAGAACCAAATCACCTACTTCAAATTGAAGCTCTCTTCTATGCTAATATTCTCTGCACTTATATTCCTAGATATAGTTTTGCAACTGTTCTCTGATTTTATTGTGGATCTCCTGCATTCCTGCTGCAAAATATTACGCACTAGCACTCTGGAATTCATTCTTCTCTAAGTCTTTCAGCTCAGAGACTCCTCTTGGGTGCATTCCATACACTATCTGAAATGGGCTCTGTCCTTTACTCTTGTTGGGTGAGTCGTTATATGAAAATTCTACCTACGGCAGAACCTGATCCCACTAGTTGTGGTGTTCAGTTATTAAACTTCTCAATAAGTCCCCCAAACTTCTATTTACTACCTCAGTCTATCCATCCATATGAGGATGATATTATGAGTTAAAAGATAAATTCATCCCCAACTTCCTCCATAGGGTCCTCCAGAAATGACCAATATATTTGGTATCTCGATCAGAAACAATAATCTTGGGTAAGCCGTGAAATATAACAACTTCTTTGAAAAACAGATTTTCAATGTGAGTTGCGTCACTGGTTTTCTGACATGGTATGAAATCTGCCATTTTAGAAAATATATTGACTACCAAAAATATGGAATCACAACCCCTCCATGTCCTTGACAATCCCAACACAAAATCCATGCTTATCGTGTCCCACAACCTCTCTGGTATTGGTAATGGTTGATACAACCCTGTATTTTGTCTTTTCCCCTTTGCATGATGGAAAATCCTGCACCTGTTCACAAATTTCTTGACATCCGTCCTCATTCCTGGCCAATAATATGAGCCATTTAGTTGTGCGAAGGTCTTATCATGGCCAAAGTGTCCAGCCAATGCCCCACTATGTTTTTCCTTCAAGAGGTTTTCTCTCATAGAGAATTTCGGTATGCACAACTGATTTCCTCTAAATAACAGTCCATTCTGAATCAAGTATTCATTCCATTGACTTCTATCTCTGAGAAATGGATCCTCACATACTTCATAAGAGTCCTTGAAATATGCATCATCTCTGTACATCTCTTCGAGATTGTCAAAACCTAAAGTTTTCACTCTAAATTCTCGTAGAATCAAACATTTCCTGCTCAATGCATCAACAACCTTGTTAGCAGTTCCAGAAATGTGCTTTATAACAACAATAAAGTTCTGCATAAATTCAACCCATTTTGCATGTTTCTGGTTCAATTTCTCCTGTTTGGTTATAAACTGTAGGGCATGATTGTCGCTATACAACACGAACTCCTTCAGAACCAAATAGTGCATCCACTTCTTCAGTGCTTGCATGACTGCATAAAACTCTTTATCGTATGTGGAATATTTCATCTTAGTTTCTTTCAGCTTCTCATTGAATTATGAAACTGGTCTATTGTCCTAACTCAAGAATTCTCCAATCACAAATCCACTTGCATCACATATCACTTGAAATGTTTTGCTGAAGTCTGGTAGAACTAGAACTGGAACTGGTTGTTCAATTATCTTATCTTTCAGTAACTTGAAACTTTTCTCTGCTTCTTCTATCCAATGAAAATATTTGTGTCTTTTCTTGACTATGTCCATCATTGGTGCACATATCCCGCTGAAATTCTTGATGAACTTCCTGTAAAAGCTGGCTAGTCCATGGAAGCTTCTGACTTCAAAGATACTCCTTAGCGATGGCGAATATTTGATTTCTCTTACCTTCTCCAGATCCATCTTTAACTCATTCACAGAGATCACAAAACCTAAGTAAATGAGTTATGTCTTCATTAAGACG
Source organism: Picea glauca (assembly GCA_000966675.3). Lineage (NCBI taxonomy): Eukaryota > Viridiplantae > Streptophyta > Pinopsida > Pinales > Pinaceae > Picea > Picea glauca. The sequence goes on along the minus strand of JZKD02S1888180.1, from coordinate 73,734 downwards.
ACTTTTTCAGATTTATCAACAATTTCTCTTGCTGCAACCTCTCCATCACTATAGTTAAATGCTTTAGATGTTCCCCTTCAGTCTTACTAAAGATCAGTATATCATCAAGATACACGATTACAAACTTTCGAATGTAATGTTTCAAGACTTCATTCATCAATCTCATAAAATTATTGGGTGCATTCATCAAGACAAATGACATGACAAGCCATTCATATATTCCTTCATTCATCTTGAATGTTGTATTCCATTAATCACCTTCCCTCATCCGAATCTGATGATATCCACTCTTCAAATCAATTTTTGAAAAAAACTTTTCTCCACTCAAGCAATCCATTAAGTCATCCATCCTAGGTAAAGGAAATCTATACCTGATGGTGATTTTGTTTATATCCCTTGAGTCTGTATACATTCTCTAAACACCATCTTTCTTTGGACTTAACACTGTAGGTACAATGCATGGAATCAATATTTCTCCAACTAACCCTTTGTCCATCAAATCTTGGACTTGCTTCTTAACTTCTTCATTCTCTTGTGGCATCAATATGTACGCTTCTTTGTTTGGTAAACTCGCTCTAGGTATAAGTTCAATGTGATGACTTATGCTCCTGATGGGAGACAACGAACAAGGTAATTCATCCACCACTATATCAGCGAAATTCTCTAGCAGTTCTTGAATTCCCTCAGGTAGGTCATCCATTGAAGTACTGGTCAAGATGACTCTAGGTTTTCTAACCACAACAAACTGCATTTCTTCATATTTCTTGACTTCATCAAGAAGTCCCTTCCCACTCATGAGAAGTATAGTATTTCTTGCCTATGATTTTACCTCCTTGTCTTTAATTGGCAACAACATATGCATCCTACCATTCTTCTCCAAGGTGTAAGTATTATTTTTCCCATCATGAATAACCTTTATGTCATATTGCCAAGGTCTTCCCAACAAAATATGACAGACGTCCATGGGAATAAGATCACATAAAATTTCATCCTTATACCCCCCTATCTTAAACTCAACTAAACATTGTTTAGTGACAGTTACCTGGTGCCCTTTTTGTAACCATGAAAATTTCTATGGGCTCGAATGTGCAATTCTTTCCAAGTCTAGCTTCCCCACCATCTCTGTGGATAGTAGATTATTTGTACTTCCACTGTCCACTATTACCTTACATACCCTGCCCTTCGTCTTACAAGCACTCCTAAATAAGTTGTTCCTCTGGATTGGATTTTTTATCTCTTTCTTTGGCTTTAAGAGACTCTTCCTCATCATCAAGCATCTCCCGCCTTCTGCATCTTCTGCCTCAATATTTTTCCCTTCCACTTCTAAAAGGTGAGATTTGCCTCTGTCTCTTTTTCTATCTAGGCATTCCCAATATTTATTCCGATCTTTCCACAGGAAAAACACTTTATTTCACCTCCTCTGCATCTTCCTCTTCCTCTTTCTCACAGAAAAGTGTTTCTATCAGTGTATTGCCTCCCTTGTGAACTTCCTCCCCTTTCTGGGTGGTTATGAGGTTTCTTCCCTTCATCCTTGGGATTTTGTACTCTGTCCTAGCCAACTTCCTTGCCTCTACTCTAAATTCTACCTCTACCTATTTGTCCTTGATTTCGGGCCAATTTTTCTTCAGCCTTCAGAGCAATCTGATAAGCATCTTCCACATTTCTAATCATCACCATGCTCATCTCATCCTGAATGTCATATCTCAGATCATTCATGTATCTGGTGACCTTTTCATCATCACTCTCTCAGTGACCAACTCTAATGTTTATCCTGTAGAATTCTTCAGTGTATTCCCTCACTGTCATCCCTTTCCATCTCAAATTATGCATTCTTCGAAAAACATTAATCTAGCAATCTCTAGGTATAAACTTGGATTTCATTTTTTCAACCATCCTATCCCAACTTTTGATTCTTTGCTTTCCTTTGCAATGCCTGTCCACTTTCATTTCATCCCACCACAATGTTGCATGTCCTTTTAGTCTAGTGATAGCTTTCTTGAATTTCTTGTCTTCCTCGACATCCTCATAATCGAAGTACGTATCCAGATCTCTAAACCAATCTAGCATCTCTTATACGTCTAATTTTCCTTCATACATCGAGATGTCCATTTTTTCTCTGGCACCTATCCTTGCAACAACTTTGAAAAGTCGTTCTTCTGCAACATCCTCAACTACAACTTCTTATTCTCCAACTCCAGGTTCATTCTCACTTTTGGCTTCACTGGCATCTCTAGCATCAACTGTTTGTCTCTATGTTGTCTCCATAGAATGTAATTGAGCAATAAGTTCCCTCATCTCCCTTTCTATGGCTAGATCGGGCATTTGTCTCTCTTGACATCTTCTGGGCAGCATGGTTTAAATTTGTTCCATGTAGAATTCAAACCACAACTTGTCTTCTGTCTCCTCTCACCTACATAAACAAATATTGTAGGCTCTGATACAACCTAACGTAGACCCCTACCTCAGTCGGGCCTGCTGACCTTCCGGTCTAAGGATCTCTTATATCACTGAGCTGAAATGGTTCGTTTGGTCCACTGCTAGAACTTCCAATCAACCAAACCACAGGTCCTTCAAAAAAACCCCACCTGTGCAAACTAGCACTAGGCGCGAGCTCTCTTCCCATGTGACCACGACATTACGACCGTGTGCCAACTCAACAACACTTGCACTTCATGATTTCGGTAATTTTGGTGGGATACAACTCCAACACCCCAACCTATGAAACCCCAAACCCCGACCAAGGGCCTAGCGAGTGCTGGTCCTCTCACCTATGCACTTGATGTGAACTTCCTCTAAGAATTGGGTCCCAGTTTCCAACTATTTTGGGAATTCACGAGTCGAAGAATCAACGAACAACTTCTCCTTTCCTTCCAAATCCCTGACTCCCGAAGATCTGGTGACCCTAGATCTATGGTCCAGGTCCTTCACAAATCAATGACCAATATTAAGTCGATGATTCACCTTTCGTGACTTTGGGGAAGTCTTCACCTTTGTTTCCCCGATTTTTGAATCCCAAAATCTGTCTGACTTCAGATCAATGGTTCTCAACACACCAAAATCTGATGGTCCAGACCTCTCCCTCCGAATCGACGATTCACATTTTCGGGGTTTCGAAAGGTATTCAACCCCTTTTTCTTGATGACTAAATCTCTAAACCATATTTGCACTAGATTGACGGTTCATGGTCCCTGCTATCCAATGGCCTGATGCTATCCAACTTTCGTGTACCATGGATTTGAAACCCAAGTATGAACCTTGTTCTCCCAACTCGCGATCCCCGATATCTCGAAACAAGCCAACATTCCAGATATATTGGGATCAACAACCGCTATCCCTCCTGAGCTTCAAGAGCTGAATGGATCCTCGCCTTATCCTCCTCGCAGCTCTATTTGATCTGACAACTCATGATAAATAGACACTTCTCCCTCGAAGATTTTCACCGTCCATTCATATCTCAACGAATCCATGGTCAAGTAGCTTGACACCGACTCTTTGAACTTGATTTCCCTGATGAATACAACTTTTGTCCTCCCTTTGGAGTTTTCAAAAAACACTATCCTTCCAGAGCTTGTTCCTCTTAGAAACTTCTGGATTCTAAAGAATCCTGTGCACACACCTTACACATCTTCGCAATGACCTTTGGTTATCCAATGATTCCTCCTTTGTGCACTCCTTGCAACATAGGTTCTTCAACCACTCCATTGAGTTGAAGAGATATAGCACTCTCCTAAGCCTGTGCACTCCTTGCATGGATTTGTGCCACACTCACACTTTTGCTGGTATAAGTTAAGGCTATCCCTCCTGAGCTTTCTGAGATAAAACTAAGAATCTTGTCAATGCACTCCTTGAGGACATTTCACTGCACTCTTTGTAGGAATTCTCAGGAAGAGAAACAATTGAAACTTATACTTCTCCTCTCATAGACTTCATACATTCATCATGAAATCAGGAGCATACACATAACATTGAAACAAATTCATAACAGAGAATATAAGCAAACTGTAACATACCATTCAAAAGATAAATATAGAAACGATGACACACCATGAAAATAGGATCAAAGCATTCTTATATTAATCCAGTGCTCCAGTACATGGTTCGATAGCAACAACTATTCTTCATAAAACGTCTAATTCTCCATTCCTCTCTACTCTCCTAATCTCCTACAATAAATTACAATAAGAAATCCTTTACAAATGAGGGGGGGGGTCTTGTTGAGATTTTCCCTCTCTCTTCTCTAAGCTATCCTATTAGAATTAAAAGCTACCTACTAGACATTCATTACAATAAATTCCTCCTTATCCGACAGATGAGATCAATGCTCATGATTTGTATTAGAATCTCCCAAAAACATAAATGCAAATGCATCCTCCCATATTTTACATTAATGCTTTATCTTTCAAATTCAAAACATCCTCAAAATGTTTATTGGTGCATTTCCAGCTGTTTTCACCTTTGCGCTTGCTTTGCTGGCTTTCTTATTATTCTCCTACATCAGACAACCGATAGGGGGAGTATGGAGTGGCATGCAATAAATGCATGTCGCTTCCATCACTTGGCCTATTCAATTTGAAGTACGAGACATCCCAACAAGCATTACATTCACCAACAATTAAACCATGTATTCAATGCCAAACCATTTAAAATATGCGACGATATCCATTGCATAGTGCGCCACCCAATATCATTTACACGTTAACCCTTGCCATAAATCCGTGCCATAATACATATTGCAATGTTATATGCACCCCATTCAAATCCAATGTAATTCACATAGTCCAATAACCAACAATAGAAAAACACTTAGGACTAACACTAATATCCTTTAACTTTTCCATTTGAAATTGCATATAGTCCATTAACATAGCTCAACATATAACTTCTTTCCCTTTGTTGCCTTTTAGGATTTTTTCCATAGGTTTTTTGTTGTTGTTTTAATCATGCTACCATTAAAATATCTCTTGCATATATGTGTCTAGGTAATTCATAATAAGAATTAGTGACATGGTTAAATCATAGAAACTGTAAATGACATTCTCCTCATAACCATAAAAATGTTTTGGATCGTAAAAATCATTCCACAAAATGCATCATCCACCTATTACCATGTCAAAATGAAACCAAGACTGCATTGTCAATAATGTAGGACTGTGTAGGTAACATAAAAAAACAACAACAAAAAATGTGTGATATGCCTATACCCTTGCACCTCTAGTCTACAAGGGGGTTCCACCTACTAGTATTATATTATTAGCATAGTTAAATAATAGGGCTTTAGCAATACTTTTCGGGTGGATTTCATCATTACGATTTTAATCGTCAAAAAACTTGCGACTCCATAGGGAAATATGTTTCCAACATATTAAGAACTCAGAATGTCTGGTTTTGCAGAATAGTAACATCAGATCAAGAAGATAAAAATAATAATGACTATGCAACAGGGGGAAGTGAGCGCATTTAATGGAAAAATGATCAGGAATTTGGGAATAACTCATGGAAAGTGTTAAGTATGAGGGGGTTTATCCCTATAAGCATAATCATTCAACTAAAAAAGGTTATTGACTTCAAGGAGAAAATATTTCTGAACTTGCTCTTTTGAATCTCAAAATGGATGAAGAAAAGGAAAGCAGAAGCAGGATAAAACCAACTATCTCATAAAACAGCAGTGAAAGGAGATAACAATTTCAATGATGCCTTCAAAGGGAACACCATGACAGCAGTGTAATATTGATTGTTATTGATTAACAATACTTTGCAGAAGTGTTGTTGTGGAAAAACTGATCCAACATTTTATTTTTGACAAAAATTGAATTCAAAAGAACAAAAGCAAGAAATGTCATAATAGAAATGAAACATCAAGATTGAAAAAATAGAAATGAAATAACAGAAAATGAAATAGAAGAAATGAAAACTACTAATGTACAAAAACATTCCAAACAATGTTAATCTCTTCAAGATGGTTCCACGTAATGTTTTAATGGGGAATTGTTAGTGTTGTAGGAAAACAATCTCTCTTGTAAGTCCTTTAGAACATACAAATTTGCACCTAGGACAAAAGTGATCTTAAAATGACCCAACCATAATTTTTGAAACTTTGAATGTCTTCCTCTATCAGCATGAGCTGAATCCCACAACAATACCTTCTCATGACTTTAAATTTAACAACTTTGACACTCTTGTTGAAATATTTTTTAACAGTCTATTGTGTTCTCTTTATATTATCCAAGACAAACATCCTTTTCTCCTCTAAAGCCAAAAGTGCATTCATTCTTTGAGAAAGATCAGAAGAATTTAATTCTTTGACCTGTAGCATTAACCTTAAGGAGGAAATTTCTAGCTCAGTAGGAAGAATAACTTCTTGACCATAAAAAAGATGGAAAGGAGTGAAATCAGTTCTCACCTTGGTGGTAGTTCGATCTGCCCAAAGGGCGTAAGTGAGGAGAGTGTTCCATTGACGAGGCTTATCTTCGATGATCCTTTTGATAATTCTCACCAGATTCTTGTTAGTAGACTCGACCTACCCATTTACTTGGGGGTAATAAGTTGACGAGGTAAATATTTTAACCCCAACTTAGCTAAAAACTAGGTCAACATAGAAGAAATAAAAGCGAGACCATTGTCTGTAATAATTTCCAAAGGAATACCAAATCTGGAAAAATTATTGTTTTCAAGGAAAGAAATCACCTACTCATCTGTCGAATGTTTAAGCGAGACAACTTCATCCCATTTTGTTAAATAGTTTATGATTGTCAAGATAAAGACTTTTCCTACTGAAGAAGGAGGACTAATAGGACCAATAAATTCCAAACACCATTTTGAAAAAGGAAAGTCTGGGGGGACAGGTTGTAAGGGCATGGATGAAAGGCGTTCTTTCTTAGAAAATTTCTGGCACTTGTCACAAGATCTCGAAAAAACATAAGAATCACGAAAGATTGAAGGCCAAGAGTATCCTTTTTTGATAATCTTAAAAGAAATGGTTTTAGCAGAAAAATGACCTCCTACATGAATAACAAAAATTGAAGAACCATGAGTTTCTTGCAACAATTTTTGTGCTTCCTCATTGTTTACACAATGAAGCAACATACCATCGATAGATCTTATAAACAAGAAGTCTCCTATAATGGTGTATCTAGCAAATTCGAGACAAAGCGTTCTTCTTTGTTGAGTGTCTAAGTTATCTAGAAATCTTTGTTTTTGCAAATAGTAAACCAAATTTGTATACCAAGGATGTTTAGACACACAAAGGATTTGATTATCAATGTATAACAATAATGATAGAGTGTTATCTTGTTCATCAATTTCTTCACTAGTTTCAGCATGCTGAGATAAGTGAAGGTCTAAGTCATGTCCCTTGATGGTTTTAGAAGTCACAATAGTTAAATAATTCTCCTGGATATTGGAAAGCCAATGTGCAAGCTTCCCTGAAAGACAAGTCTATGAGAGAAAAAACTTGACAATGGGTAAATGGATTTTTAGCTACGTGTGCTTACCTAAGATGAAGTGGCGAAATTTTTTAAAAGCTTTAACAAGAGTGAAATCATGTTTTTCAATAAAAGAATATTTAAACTCATCATCAGACAAGATTTGATTCATGTAATCCGTTGGTTTTTCATTACCTTGGTCATCACCTTGCATGAAGATAGCAAAAACTACTTCCTTTGTGGCATTAATATATATCATAAATTATTTCTCAAAATCTGGCTTCGCCAAAACCGGTGTAGAATTGATTTCTTTCTTGATCCCTACAAAATCATTTTCAACATCATCTGTCCAAGAAAAAGGAATGATATTTCTTAAGAAGATTATGAATTCGCTTGACCATTACAACAAAATTAGGAACAAACCTGCACACAAATTTAATAACACCCACAAAAGATTGAACCTCCTTCTTGTAAGTGGGAGCAAGCAAATTTAGGATAGCAGCAATCCTTTCAGGATCAATGCTTATTCCTAAATCATAGACAATCTATCCAAGGAGCTTTCCCTTGGTAACGCCGGAAATAGACTTAGAAGGATTTAGAGAAATTCCAAATTTCCTGCATCGCATGAGAACTCTTTTAATATGACCAAAATGATATGATCAGTTTTTAGAGTACACATTTAAGTCATCAATATAGATATGAATAATATTGGTGATCAAATCGTCAAATTCTATTTGCATATCTCTTTGAAAATTGTCACATGCATTAGATAAGCCAAAAGGACTACATTCATAAGAAAAATTTCCCCAATGAGTAATAAAAGTGGTTTAATATTTATCTTCCCTTTTTACCTTGATTTCATTGTAACCAGAAAAACCATCAAGTAAGAACATCATCTGTGACCCTGCAACTTGCTGCAAAATCATTTCCATATTAGGGAGAGGAAAGTGATATTTTATACTAGCTAGATTCGATGCGTGAAAATCTACACATAATTTGATTTGACTAGTTTTTTCCGAATGGGAACCAAATTGGAAACCCATTCAGAATACTTAAATGGAAAGATAATCCTAACCTTTAAGAGTTTTTCCAACTCCTTTCTAATAGTTGCTTCCAGTGCAGGGCTAATGGGTCTTTTTTTTTTCCTAACTAGTTTTATGCCCTCCTTGATAGGAATCGCATGTTGTATAAGCGTAGGATCAAAACCACGAAGATCCTCATAAGACCAGGAGAAAACATCTTGAAATTCACCAAGCAATCTAGCGAACTTCATTTTTCTTCATCAAAACATTGGACACCTATTTTAAGATTCTTCGGAGACTCAGGTGTTCCAATGTTCAAGGAAATGGTTTCACCCACTTTCCTTTTCGACTCCTCTTCTTTATGTTTCTCTTTGTTTCCTACACCACTCAATGAAAATGAACTTTCTAGAGGAGTCAATCTTTTAGGAATATTGTTATCTTCCATTGATATAATTTCCTTAGGCTTATAAGGTTCATTTTGAATGAAATAAAAAATGCTCTCATCACTAGGGAAGATATGCCATGACTCTCTATTGTTAGGTATGTGTGGACGATACAAAGATTGAAAGGTATATTTAGTTCTTTGTGGCAGAATTTGTCGAGTACGAGAGGCTTCAAAAATAGCTATCCAGTCAATCATTGAGTTCAATTCCCTTTTAACATGAGTGATGTTGAAAGATAGTAAGTTTGAGATAATTTCCCAAACAGTTTGGGTGTAGATTTTCATTAACTTGTTGCTAGGAGACTATATCTTACATACAAGGTTTACAACAACTTCAGAATCCCCAAAAACTGTAAGGTGACCACAACCCAGATTATAGGCATTCTCAATACCTAACAGTAATGCTTCAAATTCAGTGACATTGTTTGTGCAAGCAAACTCTAACCTATAGGAAAAGTTATGAATTTTACCCATAGGAGAGTACAAGATAATACCAACTTTGTTTCCTTCATTGGAGCATGAACCATCAAAGTGAATATGCCACATCCCATCATCTAAGTATATTTTTTCAAAGGTAATGTCGTCCTCATCAGCAAATATGGAATATACTCCTAGGTCTTCCTCGACATAATTCACATTAGGATGTGGGACACTTTCTATTTAAGGTGAAATTATCCCCTAAGTTAGGACTATGATGTTTTTACCATTCTAAGGAACGGATAAGTGTCTCTCATTGAGTGAGAGGTATCCACCCATCAAATATTTTCAATCTCTTTCTAATATGATCAAGTAGTTACTCACTGACATATCAATTACCTGAATATTAAGGGTTGTCCTTATCTCATGGTGCATGCACAAAACCAAGGTCATGTCCTTGATTTTGCTTATGGTTGTTTGTTGTAGACTATTATAAGAGAGCATGCTTCTGGAATTTTAATTGTACAAGATAATTCTAGCTCTTCCATAATAATATTATACATTACACTTGAGCCCGAACCTCCATCAATGAGGCAACAATGGGCAATCTTATCCATAATCTTTACATAAATGGAAAACAAGGTTTTTTTACATGGTGTCTAAAGTTGTGTACACCTACTTTATTTACAGACAAATCCTCTTCATCTACACTTTCGGAGAGGTTGGCTATAATGGAAGATTTTCCTTCCATGAAATGTTTTATATGCTTTTGTTGTTCATGGAAGACAACCATTATAGCCAACCATTATAATAATGCATGCAAGTGGATTGGTTCTGAGGTCGAATGAGTTCAGGGATTTAGTTATATAATTTGCTAAAATGCAAGTTGAAGGACTTGATAGTCTCACCATCTTTATAAGCAATGTTATTGTAGTCCCCTAACTACTCGGCTGGGCTTTTGGATTGCCCATAGGTATATTTGAACCAATATACTAACTCCTCCCAAGTAGATAAAATATTAGGAGAGAGATCAAAGAAATCAGCCGCAACCTTCCCTTCAAGGGAGTTCACAGATAAGTGCATACAAGTATCATTGTCATTGGCTCCTATGTTGTGACATGCATTAGAAAATGTCACCAAGTGTTCATTCATAGTGACAATGTTATTCCTTGAAAACCTAGGGAGATGTTCTTTGAATTTAGGAAGTGGGCAAGTAGCAGGTGCTAGGTTAAGAGTGGAGGAAACATGCCACGGGGTAGTTGTAGCATCTTCTTCAAACTGAAAAAGACCATACTTTTTAATGACTTTGGTAGGGTTTTTGGTAGATTGGAAAACGACTTAGTGACTATCAAGATACCAATCACTGACGAAGCTGGATATTGAGATGAATAAGCACCTCCAGTGACACCAGAGCCACCACTAGATGTCATCTTGTGAATGATAGGTAAGGGAGAGAAAGATGAACTATATGATTCAGACAAAGGTCTCCTTAGAGAACTTTGTTGGGTTGACATCAAAACGTTCCTTCTTCCTATTTCAACAATAGGATTAATTTATGGTGATAAACCTCTTCTTCTCCTAGAAAAATGAGGGTCTAAGGACATGAAAAGAAGATCGACAACTGAAGGAAAAATAAATCTATGGTTGATTCCTAGGTTGTCTTTGCCTAGCTTCCCAACATTTTTGGGCACTTATGTCTTGTTCAATTTCTTCCCATGAGTTATTAAGCTCAACCCGAGTATTAATGGTATCTAAGATGGTATTAAACAAGTTTAAAGAAATGTTGGTCCGATCTTGGAGACCAGGCTCGATATTGGGCTACCTTGCAACAGGTACAGTCATTAAGAAGTGAAATAGTCAAAGAATTGATATCAGAAATGTAAATATATTCAATGATAATCAAGCATAAAAATCAACCAGAGAGATATGGAAGATCTCCCCAGTATGGTCACCAAATAAATGTTGAGGAAAATATATGAAATAATCTTACTCAAGCATTTTCAGATCTTGCTTGGCTAAGGAAAGATCGACGGGAATATAACCCTATGTTTATAGCCTCAAAATTTGTTTCCTAATCCACAAGTATTAGTTACAAGGGCTTAGGATGATCTTTTTATAAATAAAAAATTGTTGTAAAATTCAACATTTTTATACAATTTTTTGAATATAACAGATGCAAAAGTAATTGTGGAGACAAAAGAAAAAATAACAAGTCACATATCAACACAAATGAGACAGAAAAGAAATCGCTTATTTCATTCCAAGAAATCAAAAGAATCATTCTCTTTACAAAAATCCCTAAGGGAGTTTGGACCAAAGTCAAACTTAGATGTCCCCAATGAAAACCATACAAAAGGACTTGTTTCCCACTCGAATCTACACAATATCCTTTATCACTCATGAAATTTAATTCATAAACGAACAAGTCTACACAGACTATCAAAGATAGATCAACACCTTCGAAAACCAAGTGTCTGAATGATATAATTCAGCCTTGAATCTTGTTGTCTACAATAGGACCCTGCTGTCATAAAAGAGAATTAGGATTTTAATGAATTAAAGAATGAGTGAAAACTGAACTAATCAATAAAACTCAAGAGTAGACCTTAGTATACTTTGCCCTTCAATTCTCCTCTTTTTCTTCCTTCTCTTTTTTCCTTTAAGCAATCAAAATTAGTTGAAGTAGTTCAACTACCTCTTTTAGTTAAGTTAACTAAAACTCAACTAAATTTTAGTTTAGGGGAAGAA
>JZKD02S1888169.1:58112-71097 GCA_000966675.3 Picea glauca | reverse complement strand
TTAAAAATGGAGTTTTTAGAAGAGTTGTTCAGCATGGCTTTGGCAATGAAGGGCAATGAGTTGGCCTGATGCCAGGTAAGCATGTGTGGTGCAATTTAGGGTTATAACAGATGTACCTTCAAAATTACATCAGATTGACATCCCTTGTTCAAAAGGGGAGAGATTATTCAGAGGCATCCAGATAGGGGGATCAACCCCAAGAGGAGAATGACCCTTTTCCATTGATGTCAAAGGGGGAGAGATAGTCACATTGATGTGATTGATGATTACTGATTGGGAGAGATGATCACATTGAAGTGATTGATGTTTAGTAATGGGGAGATATATTCATATTGATGTAGAGCATGAATTATCTACATATTGACATCAATAATTGGTAATTGGTGTTGACATCAATGTTGGTACAACCATCAATTCAAAAGGGGGAGATTGTTGGATCATGTTGTCATTGATGCCAATGGTTTGATTGATTTATGTCAAAGGATTGATGTCAAGTGATTGAGTGATTGATTGATAGGCTTGATTGATGATTGATGAACAATGTATATGTATTATCCTTGATGAGAATGATAGATGTCAAGTGGAAACCAATCGATGGATCATGATGCATATATGAAGATGGATCATGAATTATCATTAATACATGATGCATAGTTGGATTGATGTAATGGTATTATCATTATTGATAAGGTGAAAAAATGGATGAACTCCAAAGTGGTCCCCTTATGGTGAAATCCCTTACGGGAAGACGCTTTACGGATTGCGTTATCCTAGAAGAATGATTGGAGGACCAATTGTTGTATGTGGAATAATGAGATTAATATCAATGGAGTTGTTGATGAAACTATCCTATATGGATAGTGCTTGTCATGCCATTTCCAGTGGTATGTGGAATATCACATAACTCCTCACGGTTTGAGATTTATGGCCTTACAAAGTTGGAGGACCCCTATATGAAGGCTTGAAGCCCCAAATAGTCAAAGAAGTCAAAGTGCTTGAAAAGAAGAAATCATTATTTAAATGATAAAGTAAAGTGAAAAATTCAAGGTGGATTATTTATGTAATAAAGAAAAGTGACAAAATCAAGAAAGATTATTTAAATGATAAAGTAAGGTGACAAAATCAAGAAGGAATATTTAAATGATAAAGTATTGGAAAAATTTCTATTTATGGAAAATGGTTAACCCTAAAATAAGGAAAAGAGGTTAATTGACCTAGAAATGGGTTAAGTGACCTAGAAGATGAAGAGTATAAATAAGAGGCTAGGGTCTCTTGTGAATTGTACATTTTTTTTTGAGAGAATCCTTTTTGTGGATCAATAGAGAGCTTCTTGTGAGAATATATTTTGGAGTATTGATGGAGAGTTTTTTGTGAGAGCATATTTGGTGAAGATCTTATGTGCATGATTGAAGATATATTTTGAGAGAGAGAGTGTGAGGAGGATGTCATGGATGCATCAAAGTTTCATCAATTTCGAAGATCTTGACGGCAAAAGTCTTGGAGCTTTAGAAACCCCAGTTTCTGAGGTGTACACGGGCTGTAATGGGCCAGGGTGCGTACATACATAGGCTGTATGAGGACAGGGCACGTACAATAGATAAAATCATGGAGATATGTGTTTGAGATGATGAAAATTTGTTGAAGACTGAAGCAGGTTCCAGATCTTCATTCTATGGGCGCAGAGATGTCACTGAGACATTGGTATGGTTACATTATTGTCTTGATGGATAGTATTGCTTGTTGTGTTGTGAATGGTTAGGGAATTCTTGGTATGGTTGTTGTGATGTGATTTATGTTGGTTGATGGAGTGAGCAATACTCTTGTAATTTAGTTGTGATATGATTGCTATGGTATACTAGCTTCTTGTACATGATTGAGTTAGCATTCATAATGATTGGTTGTGGAGTATGAGCAAGCTATTGGAGAGCTTGCATGTATTGTGACTGGCTGGTGGTTAGTATGGACAGTGGAAGACAAAATAAATTATTCTTGTAGGTTGCAGAGGATCTGCGTATGTGAACCAAAGCAAAACCCTAGTTGCTAAAAAAGATACACATGTTGCATTATATATTGGCCATGTACATATGCAGGATGTAGTGAGCCAGGATGCATACACACGCAGGGTGCACCACTGATAGGTTGCGTACCTATTGTAGATTGATATTGGTTGAGGATTGTTGTCTCATCTTAGTTGGTGTTGAGGATGCAAGCTAAGTCTTGCATATTGAGTTGGCGCTCTTGTAGAGTTGTACTCTACTCAATTGTTGTTGATAAACCACAAGGATTGAAGTCCGTAATAAAAAAAAAACTGTACATACATATTGTGTTCTTTGTGTTCCTTGTGGTAATGACTTGTTGATGATATATTGCTGATTTATGTTGTTGATATATGTTCACATCTAACTGGTTAGAAATGACAGCAATGGGTAATGAGTAAATGTTTAATGCTAACTAATGACTTTTGATTAAGAGGGAAGTTTTGGGAAAAATATCCGCACACTCATTCAACCCCCCTCTAAGTGTGGTAGGTGTGTCCAATAGTGGGCATGGAGAAGTTTAGAGATACCAAACTTATGATCTCATAAGGAAGAAAGCTTGAGGTATGAAACTTATGGTCTTCGGAGCTTTGTGCAAGGGCTGGTCGAGGAGGAATTGGAGAGGTTGTTGCGACTTCATCAATGGTTTGTAAGTATCTTTTGAGTTCTCATTAATACATGTGCTTGGCCTGTTTCCTTCAAGTTTGTGTACATTGGCATGGACTTGTCTCTTTAGATAAATTTAGATTTAAACTAATCATGGTAGAATAGGAAGTATTCTTTGTTGTCATTTTTTATTGGATTGCAGGACTCGTTGAAAGACTTGGAGATCAAGCTCAACTTGGACTGAGCGAGGAAAAATGTCGTAAAAGGGAACTCATACTCTCTTCCTCTTCTTTATTGAATAGTTTATCTATGTTTAAAGGAATGTCAGTGATCAAAGTTATCACTTTTTTGTCTTGGTCATAGGGGTCTAACATCCAAGAGGGAATTCACCTGTTTGCAAGGGAATTTTCCTACAACAGTGTCGAGGTAAGTTAAAAGGCCCGAAGGCCAGAGCCACATGGAGATATTTCAGGACTTTGGAAGTCCAAGAATTGGGAACTTCAGGAGACTTGGGATGGTAGAACCTATGCTCCCAAAAAGATCCGAAGGCTAGGGCTATGTGGAAGTACCTCAAGAGTTTGGGAATTTGGGACTTCAGAGGACATGCATCCATAAAAGAAAAGGGACTTTCAACACCTAAGCGTCGAACGCCAAATTGTCCTCTAGCCTGTGTGCTAAATAAGGATTAAGTCTCACCGTTGGATTAACTGGTGGACAAACCTTCCTGTGGATGTAAGAAATTGGGGATGGTATGAATGAGGTGGAGCCACGTGGCCCATTCTGATAATTTCCTGAAGAACTTCAGGAGGCCATAAATTGCAACCCAGACCTCACATTTGAACATGGTAGTAGTTGTTAGAATTCCACTAGTGAGTAGAAGAGGATGAATACCTCGGACAAAAGATTTGAGATATTTAAGGAAAATAAAATTATGATTCCCCATCCCTAGAAAGGGTACTCAGGGGTCGGGTGTGATACAAATTGTGTAAAAAAAAATATACTAGAAGACACTTCGTCGAATGTGGAAACAAATGAGGAAAATCATTATGATCATCCCAAAAAAAAAACTATAACTAGCGAATAAACTATCTATAAATACCGAATAAACTATCAGTTATCACATAAGATACATATACAAAGTTAGCATAGAAGCATTATGATCATTATGATCATAGATACAAAGTTAGATACAGAGTTAGAACAAAATAAAACTATAACTAGCAAATAAATATCGAATAAATTATCAGTTAGCACATAAGATATTGGAGGCTTGCTAGAAACTAGAGGACTCCATGGAGATATTGGAGATCATAGATACAAAGTTCTAAATTGGCTGCAGAGTTCTAAATTGGTGGATTGGATAAATATTTGTATACCATATATAAATATTTGTGGAAAGCATATGAAAATTTTAACAATGTTGGGAAGGCCTGTGTGTTGGGTATAGAGAAATCACAAGGAATTTAAAGCACTACTGTTGGTGATGGAAAAATGAATTGGTGGACTCAACTCCCACAAAGTTCATACACATTGTTGAATATGGAAACAGATGAGGAAAAACATTATGATCACCCCAAAAAAGAAAACTATAACTAGCGAATAAACTATCTATAAATAGTGAATAAACTATCAGTTAGCACATAACTTGGCACAAAAGATGAAGACTTGCTAAACACTAGGGGAGTCTATGGAGATATTGGATATCATAGATACATAGTTCAAAATTGTCGGATCGACTAAAGATTCACATACTATGCATAATATACATAAAGATTTTTGGAAGTAATATGATCTTAAATTCATCCGCAAGATTTGTTGGAAATAATATGATCTCTAAGAGAGGAAGAAACCTAAGGGAGAACCCTAATGTTACCATAACCATTAATCGATYAAGGTATACTAAACCATTAATATATAAGTCAYGTAGAAACCCACTCTTACAAATCTATACACATTTTATTTTACAATTACTTTATATATGGTTTTAKCCCTTAATCAGAACAAWAATATTTAATGAAGGGTTTGACTGCAACAACATCAATGATGGAGGGTTAGTCCAATAAAYAGGTGAGATGTTAAATTTAATACAAGGCAGGTTAAACCCATTAACAAGTCGGTTACAGTGACTGATGRAAAACTATATGTAATAAACATGACAATTTGGCAAATACAAGCATCAGGGTCAAACTGGTTAAGCCAAAGACAGATCCATCCACACATAGGTGGGTTAAAKAAAGTGATGATAATATAAATTAATAATCAGAATAGGAACATCATAGTTAAAGGGAGAGAGAMAATCATCAATACACACCTRGAGCAYRAGTTTGGAGTAGYGATTTATTTTTCCCAATGAGCAACAACTTCCTTCCATACTAKAATGCTGAATGAAAACAATGTAATGAAAATAATTTAGAATGCTGAAAGAAAACAAGGTAATGAATCAGATTTCTCTCAGAACACAACCRATATTGRAGGAAATATTGGCATTAAAAGAAGCCATACAATTTATACTATTACTGAGAAAKATCATGGAGAAAACTGAGAGAGATCACYGGTCTCCTTGAGACAAAAATCTTGGTCGCCTTTCCCTTGAAGATGTTTTATCCAACATATGATCCAGGTGCCTTCAATMTTGTCCAACATCCTCCTCTATAATACATAAAAATGACTAAYGAGTGACTCAGACATCCMGAATCTGACTCAAACCGAYCGAGACTCAGACCACACAGAYAAACAACCACACATGCATACCAGTCCAAACCATATATAGAGGAGGAGGAGGAGGAAAATGTTGAAATAGGGTYAGGCTTGATATATATAGCTTTTCTTCCACCTCCCTTCAACAGATAAATAATTTTTTTCCTCTAKCTTCCTCTCTTGAACCATCGATCCCTTATAGAGAGACAAATTCCCTCTCTCTCTTCAATCACCTGCTCAAGCTCTTTCAATTTCAATATAGGATGATTTGTGCTTTTTTGAAATAGTGATGCTTTTCAGTTTCGATTTGGTACAGTTTAGAATTTACCACTATTTTTTTTTGAAATAATGATTTTTTCAATTTCTATTTCGTACCGTTTAGAATTTAGCACTATTTTTTTATGTTGTTCATGGAATGCTAGGAGAGAGGTCTCATTCAAATACTTTATTTTTTCAATTTATTTTTCGTACTATTTAGAATTTAGGATCACTAGGAACCTTATGACAATTTTTGAAATAGTGTTTTTTTCAGTTTCTATTTGGTACGTTTAGAATTTAACACAATTTTTTATTTTTTTGCGTTGTTCTTAGAATGTGTTGTTCATTGCTTGCTAGGAGAGAGGCTGCATAAGTTCTTCTTTATCTCATTCAAATACTTGATTTTTTCAATTTATTTTTGGTAATGTTTAGAATTTAGCACTAATTTTTATTTTTTATTTTTTTGGTTGTTCTCATTATGCATTATCCATGCGTGTTGGTAGAGAGGTTGGGTAAGTTACCAATGACCGAGGGCTTGAAAAAAAATAGAAACAACTTCCTTCCATTCTTCAACGAAGCAGGGTTCGAATAACAACAACATTGACAACTTATTTCCTTCCTTGATGTATTTTTTAGTGTGTGTATGGATGAAAGATTTAGAATGCTAAAAGAAAACAAGGTAATAAATCAGATTTCTCTCACAATAGAGTAGAGATTGGAGGAAATACTGGCATTAAAAGAAACCATACAATTTATACTATTACCGAGAAAGATCATGGAGAAAACTGAGAGAGATCACTGGTCTCCTTGAGCCAAAAATATTGATCACCTTTCCCTTTCCCTTGAATATGCTTAATCCAATAGATGATCCAAGTGCCTTCAATCTTGTCCAACCTCCTCCTCTATAACAAATAAACAAGACTGAATCAGACATCCAGACTCAGGATCAAACTGACTGAGACTCATACCACACAGAAAAACAACCACACATGCATTCCAGTCCAAACAATAGATAGAGGAGGAGGAGGAAAATGTTGAAACATGGTTAGGATTGATATATATATATATTTTCTTCCACCTCCCTTCAACAGATAGATAACTTTTCACCTCTACCTTCCTCTCTCGAACCATCTAGAACCATCGATCCCTTACAGAGAGAGAAATTCCCTTCTCTCTTCAATCACCTGCTCAAGTTGTTTCAGTGTCAATATAATATGATTTGTGCTTTTTTGAAATAGTTATGTTTTTCAGTTTCGATTTCCTATTGTTTAGAATTTAACACTATTTTTTTGTGAAATAGTGATTTTTTTCAGTTTCTATTTGGTACCGTTTAGAATTTAGTACTATGTTTTTTTTTTTTTTTGGGTGGGGGCATTCTTAGGATGCATTGTTCATTGCATGCTAGTAGAGAGATTGCATAAGTTCTTTTATCTCATTCAAATACATGATTTTTTCAATTTATTTTTGTACTGTTTATAATTTAACACTCCTTTATTTTTTTGGTTGTTCTCATGATGCATCATTGTCCATCACTATTGGTATATAAGTTGGATATGTTCTTTTATTTCATTAACCACTGTTAATGGTATTCTCATTTATTAGGATCACTCCAAACCTTATGATAATAGGTGTTGGATATGTTGGTTGTAAAACTTCCTATTAGAAAAACATTCCCCTTTTGATTTGAGAGTATTTTCAAAAACTTCCTACATAGTTTATTCCATAAATTTTAAGCTTAGCATATTAGATATTTTTTTGTTTTTGGTTAAAGTTCCTTAAGATTGAGGACACCAATTTATTGAGGATTGTCTCTTATAAAACATGTGATATTTTGTCTCTATAATACCCATACAAATCCTTGCCTGAGGGTTCTACATATAATACTGAATATCAATTTTATTAAAGGTTTAGAGTTAAGAGAAAAATCTATTAGTACCTTGAATTATCATATTTTGTTACACAATATACTGTAGGGAGATTGTTTCCTCTACTTAGTTTCACATTGACTCATCCACATCTTTTAATAGCTTAAATGGGGAGAAAAGAGAAACACTATAAAATCCAGTTTCTCATTTCCTCTACTAAGTTTCACATTGAGTCATCCACATATTTTAATAGCTTAAATGGGGAGAAAAGGGAAATACTATAAAGTTCCATTTCTGTATCTCATAGCAAGGTATTTACCACAATCTAGAAAGCTCATCCAAGGGAGAAATATTCCTAAAGCACCTTGTAACACAATCCGATTCTCTTTCAAGCATATTGCAATTAAGCACTCAACCACTTGATCTAGATCGTGAGGCTTAATATATATATATATATATATATGAGTCATAGATATGGTTTGTGTGACAATTCTCTTAGCATCTCTCCATCTCTACCTACACAACTATCAACAATGGTTGTGTGTAATGGATATTGTGGACAATAATTCTCCTCTATTTAGGACCACAAGTAACCTTATGATAATAGGAATTGCGTATGTTCATTACAAAACGATCGCCTCACTCTCTCTCCATCTCTACCTACAAAAATATCAACAATCGATCCTGTGGAGAATAATTATCCTCTATTTAGGACCACCAATAACCTTATGACAATAGGAATTGAGCATGTTCATTATAAAACTCTCTATCATGAAAATATTTCCCTTCTCATAGTAGAGTTGTTTCTTATTTTTTGATTAGGGTTAGGGCTCCTCAAGGTTATGGATACAATTTGTTTTAGTTGTCTGTTATAAAATAGTTGAGATTTTTTCTTTTAAAAACCCATATAAATCTCTATCTCCTAAATGCAAGATATATTTAATGATACTTGCAAAATCAATCTTCCATAGTGAGTTACATCCTAAATGCAAGCTATATTTTAATATAGGGTTTGGTTAAGATCATTCATTGATACTTGTAAAATCCATCTTCCATAGTGAGTTAAAGTCTAGGTTTAAAAATTGTAATTGGAAGTTAATCTCACATTATCTTCACTTTAGAAGTGCCAAGCTCATACACTATGCCATTATTGAGACATTTGGTACATTTCATAGAAGCACTTAAAAGTTTATATGAATATTGACTAAGTGGGAAGGGTTCTTCATATATAGTTCAAATCCAAAAGGGGGTAGGTATGTATACCTCTGTAAACTTTACCAGTCAAATCGTTGGGTGGAGGGGGTCCCTTGTCCCACAAACAAGGGGGTTTCATACACCAATTTGGTGTCTAGCTTGGATGTGACCTTAAAAATAGATTATTATTATTATTATTATACTAAATATTAATTTTATTGAAGGTTAAGAAGGTTGAGATTTCAAGGAAAGAAACTCATTAGTCTCTTGAATGATTGGGTTTTATCACACAATATATAATAGAAAGATAGATTCCTCTACTCAATTTCACAACGAGTCATCCACATATTACAATAGCTTAATTGGGGAGAAAAGAGAAATACCATAAAATTCCATTTCTATATCTCGTAGTAGAGTATTTAACCCCATTTGGAAACATCATCCATGGGAAAAATATTCATAGAGTGTAACACACCTGACTCGTTAAAGATTCTTTTAAGGGATAGGGAATCATAGTTTTGTTTTCCTTAACTATCTCAAGTCCTAATTCTGAGATTTCCCTCATCTTCTACTCGCCACGAGATTTCTAACAGTTTCCACCATACTGAAATTTGGGTTCTAGATTGCAAGTTATTGCCTCCCGAAGATTTGCAGGTGTTATTAGTCAAGGACCCCTGGGTCCATCTCATTCATACCATCTCTAGATTTCTATATCTATGGTGGAAGTCCATCCACCATCAAATCCAACAGTGGGGATTGTTCTCTATTGAACACACAGGCTAGAGGGGAGTTCAACATTCGGCTCTTAACACCTCTTTTTCGTTCTACACACACATTCCCTGGAGTCTTGAAATCTTGAACTCCCGAAGGAGACCGAAGTCTTACCACTTGGCTTCAGCCTTTGGGTATTTCAGTTTATCTGTGACACTACACCCTAAACCTCCAGAGTCCTGAAGTCCCGGACACCCGAAGGGTTCTCGTTGCATGAGGTGACATATTAAACACATAAGTAAGGATAGGTGGGCCTCGACTACTCCATACGCCAATAAACCAAGTGAACACGTGCCAAGGGGGGATGACATGTGGACCATTTAGTGGGTGACACGTGTCACGTGTTAATGGGCCTATAGGGTCTATGAAACGTATGAATCTAGGTGACACATGACACGTCAAACGTGGGTCCATGTCACCCTGGGTGTTTTCAGCGTACCTCGTCACCTAAGAGTGATCGCCTTCCAAGTCATTCAATCATACGGTCATGGTGTGTCCACATAACCCCTTGATCTATGGCTGTTGTTACTTCGTAACTTCGACATTCGAGGAATTTGTGGCATGAATTCCTCCTTGCTCCTGTAATGGTCAACGTCAGACTAACCATGGATGAGATATAATGGTCAGGAGATATCTCGAAGGGTCTCTATATCTACGGTTCATGTTTATTCATAGCTCTGACATTCAGGGAGTTTACTCACTCCACATTCCTCGTCTCCCATAGTAGGACTTCACTGAAGTGTCGAATACAGTTCAAATCCAATGGTCAGAGGGGATCCCAAAGAATCCTCATATTTACAGCTCCTATCGCTTTGTAAATTCAACATTCAGAGGTTCCCTTGACTTGAACCATACTTCCCTACAGAGTGTCGAACTTCTGAAGTCTCGGGTACTAGATCTAATGTTCAGGAGAGATCTTGACACATCCTTGAATCTATGGGTCCAATCACTTCATAAATTTGGCATTTAGAGGTTCCCTCACCTTGAACCATACTTCCTTTAAGAGTGTCGAAATCTCAAAGTCTCAGGTACTAGATATAATGGTCAAGAGAGATCCTAATGCATCCTCGAATCTACAACTCCTATCCTTTCGTAACTTCAGAATTCAGAGTTTCCCTCACCTTGAAACACACTTCGTTTTGGATTTCCAAACTCCCGAAGTCATGGGTACTCCACCATCCTCAGGTCGAGCATTCATGTGCTAGGGGAATGACACACAATAGAAGCCAGTGTTGACACATGTCCTCGCCAAAGGTGACACATGTTGCATTCCAATGGAATTTAGGGTTTGTGGGAAGCACAAATCAGGGTGACACATGGTACACAAGACAAGGGTCTATGTCACCCTAGGTGACATTGGTGTGCCACGCCAATACAAGACTGATAGCCTTCGAGGGTTCCTAGCTTCTCCTACTTGCCAAACCTCTCGAAGCTCCGAAGTCCGAAGTTCTCGCCAACTGTCTCTTAATACCCGTTAGATCCCACGGTCGAGGTGTGTCCTCATAGATCCATGAATCTACGACTTACATTAATTCGTAACCTCAATGTTCGGGGGTTTCTACCCACTCCAAAATAAGATCTACGGTGGAGATAAATTACGAATATCGGGGGCAGAAATAACATCTGTGCAGGTTTAACCTTCGCAATCCTCCCAGAACGTCGATCTGTAGATTCAACAAGATCAATGATTGGCATTAATTCCACCACAAATGAGCAGTTTCTATTGTGGAACTTGGGAAAGGAGATAAATGCCATGCTAGTTGGGACTCCACAATCTCTCTTGATCATATATCTTCACATCGGTTCAAGCATGTCCGTCGATCCTTGATAGTAGGCTAGTGCCTGAAGAATTGAGCGAGGTCATAGCCTCTATCACCTGGGTCGAATTTATAGGTCCTTAGGTCTATGACTCTTAACACTTCATGGCTTCAGCGTTCAAAAGATTTAGTGTTAAACCACATCCACTCTCCCAAAGTGGGACTTCATCGAAGTGCTTAGTGCTCCCTCTTCACTAATTTTGATCTAATGGATGAGAGTGTGTTCCACTAGGTTTCCAGATCCATGACTCTCATTACTTCATGGCTTCGATGTTCAGGGTGGGGGTTTGATGATATATCATCCCTGTTCTTACGGAGTGGGACTTTACCAAATTTGCTTGACGTACATCCAACAACTAAGGGGCTTATGAATACTCTCACATCGATGGTTCACATTACTTCATGATAACATAGTGGATCGAGGTTTAATGGTGGGCAAGTCTAACTGTCATAGATAAGGAAACTGCTAGGTGGTGGTTAAACTGGTGGCTAACTGTTACTATCAATTTCCTTCGACCAATTTGTAAATGGTAGGGTTGGAGAACTTCGAAGTTTTGAAGATAGAAGGCTTAACTTCTTTCGGGCCTAGCATAGGGTTCCTAGACCTTGGTCACATGGGTCCTTTGGAAACTCTTGTGGGCTACACACTAATTCATTTAGCCATAATTGGGTTAAGGACATGGGAATGAGCCCTCGGTCATGCAGTTGAAATATCTGAAGGAGCCATCCTCCTTCCACATGGTTTGAACTTGGAATTCCCGTGAGGGTAGATTTTAGAGATCGACAAGACTTAAACATTCCAACAAATATTTCCCCGACACTATTATAGGCTTACATCTTACAAATATTTAACTGCTTGGATGGGTCAAGCATACACCCATTTAAAATAAAAAATTCGCAGAGAGATAATGAATATTCCTAACTTAACCATTCAACACAGAACTTAATCATAGACATATAAATATATTCAATCACCACATCCATTCCATTATATAGAGTATGAAGATACTTATCAGAAAACCAGAGTTCGTGAAGTGACTGCTGAAAGGGGTGTTTGCTTCCACCCAACCATAGGCACAACCACTACTAAAGGATTTACTATTGGCCACCCCAGAGCTAGACCATGATGATCTGAGAGGGACTCTTTCTTCTGCTCCATGACAGTCAAGGACGAAGGTTTCTCTCCTCCTCCCATCGGAACTTAGTAGACAATTTTCTCTGTACCAAGCAAGGAGGTCTGCCCGAGTACTTCCACAGTCACTGGTTAGCCTCGCCTATCATCTTGTAATGAAAACCTTGTCCACAACTTATTACGTCTAGAAAAATCTTATTTCCCAATTCTTTCTTGAACCAAAGAGCTGCAAAACACTCTTTTCTCTTCTTGAGATCTCTCTTTTGACTCTGATCTCTTCGCAGATCTCCTACCCTCTCACCTCTATCCCATGAATTACCTCTTCCTTTCCCTTCTCAACAGGGTTGCATGGGTCCAAATCCCCAGCTCGTGGTTGTAAGTTTTAAACCTGTGAAGTAAAGCAATTCATATATATTCTTAAGTAAAACATAAATTAATCAATGGCTCATTCACATAGTACACATAAATTTATATCGGAAATCCTCAACCAGCGAAAACCTTCCTTATATTCATTATATCGAATTTCACCATTCACCATACAATATATACAATGTTTTTAGGTATTCCATAGAAACCAAAACCCTAATCCCTTAATCCAAGATTAATTTA
>JZKD02S1888169.1:0-24196 GCA_000966675.3 Picea glauca | reverse complement strand
TGTATTGACTTCAAACAACTGAAAAAGGTTATAATCAAGAACAAGTATCCCATGCCAAGGATTGATGATATTTTTGATTAGTTGAAGGGAGAAAATATGTTTTTCAAAGATTGAATTGAGATCAGGTTATCATAAGGATAGAATTATAAAATATGATACTAGTAATACAACCTTTCAGACAAGGTATGGACACTATGAATTTATAGTGGTTCCTTTTGGGTTGAAAAATGTGCCTACTACATTTATGTTTCGGATGAATGGGATGTTCAGATATTTCTTGGGCAAGTTTGTCATTGTATTCTTGGATGATATTCTTATCTATTCTAAGAAAGAGGAGGAGCATGAACACCATTTGAGGATGGTGCTACAAGTGTTGAGAGAACACCAATTGTATGCCGAGTTAAGTAAATGCATTTTTTATCAAAAGAAAATTGATTATTTGGGTTACATTATTTCCAAATATGGCATTGTAGTGGATCTGGAAAAGATTGAAGCAATCAAAATTTGGCTAGTGCCAACAAATATTTATGAGGTTAGATCATTTATGGGTCTAGTTGGTTATTACAAGAGATTCATTGTAGGATTCTTGAATATTTCACACCCAACAACATCTCTGCAAAAGAAAGGGGTAAATTTTGAATGGAGTGCCGAGTGTGAAGAAAATATCCATTTCTTAAAGGATTTATTAACTAGTGTGCCTATTTTAAAAGTTGGAGATCGAGATGAGTATTTTTTTGTGTGCATAAGTGCATGCAAGGAAGGGCTTGGTGGAGTCCTTACACAAAATGGACATGTAATTTTTTATGAGTCTAAAAAAATGAAGGAGCATGAAATAAATTATTCCACACATGACTTAGAGTTGGCATCCATAGTACATGATTTAAGGATGTGAAGGCATTGCCTTATGGGAATAAAAATTGAATTGAGGATAGACCATAGTGGTCTAAAATACCTGTTTGAATAGATAAAATTAAACACCAGAAAAACTAGATGGCTGGAATTTCTCAATGAATATGATTTTGACATCAAGAACATAAAGGGAAAAGAGAACAAGGTCACTGATGCACTCAACAAAAGGGTGCATATATGCATTCTACAACCATTAGTATGTACATGGAAATTTAAAAGACATAATTCTATAGGTTGTAACAACATACCAACATTATGGGAAAGTTAAAGAAAACATACAACATAATATTGAACAACATAAATATAAGGATCACAAAATAGAAGAGTATGGAATCCTCTTGTTTCATAATAGAGTTTATGTTCCTACATTTTAGGAATTGAGAATATAATTTTAAAGGAGATACATAATGTGCCATATGTTGGACATCCAGGATACCATAAAACTATTATAGTTGTAAGAGACCAATATGTTTGGCCTACTATGAAGAGATGTCCTTGATTATTTGGCTAGATGCATGGAATGTTAGAAGGTAAAGGCTGAGCATAGATATCCAACAATATTTCTACAACCATTAACCATTTCTAAATGGAAATGAGAAGTTGTTATTATCAATATCATTACCAAATTTCCTAGTACACCAAGGCAACATGATTCCATCATGGTAAAAGTGGATAACCTTACAAAGGCTACACATTTCATTCATGTAAAAGTAACTCATAAGGAATCCAATATTGAAAATATTTATATGAAAGAAATTGCTAGGCTACATGATGTGCCTAAGGAAATCATGTCATATTGAGATCCCAATTTCACTTCCAATTTTTGGAAGGGGTTATTTAAAGGATTTGGGACCAGTTTGAATTTCAGTACAACATATCACCCAGAGTCAAATGGGCATATAGACAGAATTAATCAGATAATTGAAGATATGTTGAGAATGTATGTAATGAACAATCCTTCTAGGTGGGAGGCCTATATCCATTTAGCTGAGTTTCCTTACAATAATGGAGATTCATTGAAGATGAGCCCATTTGAAGCATTGTATTGTAAAAAATGCAACACACTAGTAAGTTGGGATAACCCAGTAGATAGAGTCATGATTGGGCTGTAATTGTTGAGGGAAATGGAATAATAAATGGTAAATACTAGGTATAATTTGAAAGTTTCATAAGATAGGAAAAATATCTATGATGATAAAATAAGAACAAAAAGAATTCAAAGTGGGAGAGCATGTGTTTTTAAAATTTAAAGCCAAGAGAATCTTACTAAATTTGGGAAGTTGTGCAAAGTTGGAACTTGGTAGTTAGATATTGTGGGCCTTTTGAGATCCTAGGAAGGATAGGTCCAATTGCATGCATGCTAGCATTACCTACATCCATGATAATTCATAAAGTGTTGCATGTATCTTTATTAAATAAATATGTACCTGATCTTAACCATGTGATTGATTGGACTGTGATCTAGGTGGAGCATGAAGGGGACTCTTGGGTGGAACTAGTGTGCATCCTAGACTAGAAAGTCAAAGTGCCTAGGAAAAAATCCATCAACTTGGTAAAGGCTCAATGGAATTGCTATGGTTCTGAAGATGTTATGTGGGAGCACAAGGAAGCCATGTGGGAAGCATACCCACAATTTTTTAAAATTTTTGAAGAAAACCAAATGTAGATATGTACATAAGTGATTGAATACTCTATTTTTGAAGTTTTAGTTCTTGGAGCCATAACTCTCATATTTCCTTTCCAACTAATGTGTAGGTTGTAGGGAAATGAGAGTTGTTGGTTGGAATTGTTGCGTGAGTCATTAAATTGTAGAATTATCAAGTATTTTGATGTAATTTTTTTTGAGTAAATTGTATAGTTATGTGCACTTAGGGAAATGCAATTTGTAGGGGGAGGGAAATGTAACATCCCCATTTTCAAACCCCAAACTAAAGATGCATATTTTAAATGTAATGTATGGTCGAGGGCCAAGAAATGCAATATGCAAATTATATAAATTGAAAATAATAAATAAAATGTATCTCCAACTACAGATGGAAACATATGGATGTTTTGGGGCTTAGTTTCCACAAGAGAGGGAAGGGATCTAAGGGGGAGAGTTTACCCATGTCTATTAAACCCAAACCATTTTCTTTTTAATTTATCCTTACCATGAACCTTTTATTTTCTGATTGAGTGTTTCCAAATCCAATCATTGAATTCATGTAAGAGGGTGGGTGTAAGAAGTCACATCCCATAGTTATTGAAAGCACGGGGGTTGAGTACAATAAAATTGGGGAAGAGTGTAAGTCAAGTAAGCAATATAAAGAGAGGAAAGACGTATGGGTAGAGGGAGTAGAATTAGACATTCATGTTTTTGTATGCAGAATGGTTTTTACATGGAGATATTTGGACAACAAGATAATATTGAGTGTTGAAGCTTGAAGGAATCCATAGTGGGAATGCATGGTGGATGATTGGATCTGTAATTTCATGGGAAGAGAGGTTGTGGGCCTATGAGAAATATTTTTTTCGAAAATTGTCAAGAGAAGAAAGCATTTTATTGTTCTGTGAATTCGTATGGTAGTTGTAGAATTACTAAGGTATCAGTAGGGACATTTCATGTCCAAAATATGTTGGAAGCCATGGAGGGGTGATCCCAAAGGATATTGGTGGCTACCCACCTTGTCCAAACGACTCAAAAATATTTTTTGGCAACTTACTATTTTTAGAAGTTTTTTGGTTCCTGAACTTCCGGGGTCATTTTGAGGGCCTAAACGACGCTTTTTTGCGATTAAGCACCTCAATGATAGATAGAGGATTTGATTGAGCCCTCAAAATCAAGATCTTTTTCAATACCTTTCCAATGAGCTATCATTCACCCTAAATGGATATCGTATGCAAACGTTATGACCCCAGGAAGTTGATGTACTAACTTAACCCAATGGGGCCCACATGAATTTTGGCGCTTCATCTCCTAGGGTTAGGTTTTTGGATGTCTATGGATTTGGAATTCATGTTTATTGTAAAAAATACTTCAAAGCCTCATTGTACTCATCTTATTGTGAATGAGCGTAGCCATCACATCTCTTCTCAGAGATAAGTTGCCACCATTCTAGCAAGCTTGTTTTCAGTTTGCATTTTACAGTTTTTAACATATTTCTTATTTAGCAGAAGCCAAGTTTTATTGTATATGTGTTATTATTCACTGGGTCCCTGTGCTAATATTATAAATATGTGGTTTCATTTCATTTCGCTCATAAATTTGGATCAATGGTATCATAGAAGTATGCTCCTTGTCATTTTTTAATGCATGTCCCCAATGCGGTCAGGGTATAGAGAGTTGGGTCTCAAGCTTGCTTCTCTTGAGGAAAAATTCTCTCACATGCCCAAGAAACCATCCATGGCTGGTGAAAATAAAAATGATGAGACAAGACACCCTTTCAAAATGTTTCTCGAGGAATCCCTTGAGCGACATAGGAACGAGATGATGGAAAACTTTGCACAAATACTTAGATGGTTGCCAACAAGTGACACATCCACCTCAAGTGGAGGGGACACCCCCTTCAAGGTACAAATCAATTTTGGTATTCCTATATTTTAAGGTAAAATATGTTTCGATGTCGTAGATAAATGGTTAAACCATCTAGAAGGGTATTTTTTTGTCCACAACTTTTTCTATAGATAAAAGATTATATTTGCACTCCTCAAAGATGCCCCCCATGTCAAAGATTGGTGGGATACTTTCTGTGAGAAAAAGGAAATAGATGGATCCACATTATTTGTAGTTGCACCCACTTGGGGTTTCTTTAAGGATGATATTGAGGAACAATACTACCCTATTGGAAGTGATGACTACTTGTATAAAAGATGGACCACATTACGACAGGAAAGAGACCAAACAGTACCAGAGTTCACTAATGTCTTCCATACCTTTCGCACCAAGATAGGTATCAAATATTCTAAGAAACATATAGTGCTCAAGTACCGCGACGGTCTACATAGATACATCCAGAAATAAATGGATTTTTTGGACATCTCAACCTTAGGCATGACCTATTGATATGCCATCAAAATTGAGTAGAAGATGAAACAAAAGACACAATAGTTTGGGTCTGGGAACCCCTCACAAAAAAATTAAAGAAAGGGTAGCCCCAACCCACAGAAAAAAGGATAGAGAAAATATGGGCAACATTAGTACATCCAGTCTAAGCCACAAGCACCCTGGCATAACATTGTTGATCACTGCTCAAAGAATTCATTGGTGGTTGAGGTAAAAGATTCTAAATAAAATGTGGGTTATGAATCTAAGTCAGAACCAGAAAAGGGGAGACAAATCATTGACATGGAACCCAATGCCACTGTTTCTACCACCAAGATCTAACCCGGTGAACCCGATGAGCCAGAGGAAGGCATGCACCTCTTTCTTTCACATATGTGGGTAAAAGGCACTCTGTTGCACTTCATCATTGATAGTGATATCCAGAAGAAAATCATCTCTTCATAGGTCGTCAAGCAGCTAGCCCTGATAATAATGCTACACCTGCAACCCTACACCATCAGATGGCTCCCTCAAGGAAGCGATCTTTGCATCAACCAAATTTTTTTCCTGTCATGTGTAATCAAGCCATTCAAAGATGAGGTATTGCATGATGTTTCTCCCCTTGAAGTTTGTGATGTTCTTTTTGTCCAACTTTATTTATGGAAACATCATTCGGTATATGAGTCTAGGCCTCACAATGTTATTATTACTTTGAACAAGAAATTGTATAGGATACCCAAGGTAGTCCCACCTAATGCTATTTCCTTTATCTCTGTCAAGCAATGTAGGAAGGTCATTTCTCAGAATAGGAATTTTGTCTTCTTCGTGATTCTCTCTCAGAATGAGTGAAAGGTTGCAACCACATCCATGGCCTCCGCAACCGACTTATCCATGCAATAGAAGCAAGTGGATAAGGTCATGGAAGAATACAAAGACATATTCTCATCACCTACTAGGGTACCTATGCACTGTCAGGTCAAGCATCCCATTGCTATGACCCTCGACGCACCACTAGCGAATGGGCCAGTCTATTGCCTCTCTACTAGAAAATGAGGAGATCAAGGGTCAGATCCAAGAACTTCTCCACAAGGGGAAAATCTGGCCCAAATCATCACCTTGTGTAAGCCCAATCATGTCGGTGCAGAAAAAAGACGTGACTTGGCGACTTTGCATTGATTATCGGGTCCTAAATAAAATCACAATCAGTAATTAGTACTTGATTCCCCAAATCAACAATCTCCTTGATCAGCTCAAGGGGGGGAAATAATTTAGTAAGATTGATATGAAGTTTGGCTACCATTAGGTCCCAATAGAACCAACAGATATATGGAAAACTACCTTCAAGTCAAAACAAGGTCTTTTTGAATGGATGGTCATTCCCTTTGGTTTGACAAATGCACCAACAACTTTCATGAGGATGATGGACGATATCTTGCAGCCTTTCACTAATTATTTTTTGGTGGTGTATATGGATGACATGATCATCTACAAAAAGATTTGGGCAGAACACTTGTTGCATATTCAACAAGTTTTTCACACTTTGCGGCAACAGAAGCTATATGACAACTTGGAAAAATGCTCCTTCTTCATGGAAAAGGTCCAATACCTAGGCTACATTGTTGATGCGCATGGTGTGCATGTTGATCCAACCAAGATCCAAGTCATTCGTGACTAGCCAGACCCAACCACGCTCACTGAGCATTAGAGCTTCTTACGCCTTGCCAATTTCTATCGAAGGTTCGTGTTGGGATTATGCCATATTACATGGGCCCTCAGCCAAATAACCAGAGGTGGTAGTAAGGAAAAATTTATGTGGGGCCTGTCCCAACATAAAGTGTTTGATGATCTGAAGCAATGCTTGTGCTCTGCCCCAGTGCTTTCATTACCTGACCTACAACAACCCTTTGAGATCGAGACAGATGCTTCAGGCTATGCTGTGGGCATAGTCATCACTCTACACGGCCACCTCGTGGCCTATCATAGTGAGACACTATTATATGTCATCCGTAAGTAACCTACTTATGATAAAGAAATGTACTCCATTGTGCAATCTTGCTTCCAGTGGAGGCATTACATTCTCGGGAAGGAGAAAATCATCCAAACTGATCATAATCCGTTGCAGTTCATGCTGACACAAGGAAAATTTGCAAAATGACCACCATCAAAAGTGGTCCACATATTTGTAGCAGTTTCACCTCAACATCAAGTATAAAATAGGAAGTACCGACTGAGTCACTAATTGCATAAACCAACCTCCATCCGTGACACTCACCACAATGCTCAATTCTTGCGACCACGAGACCTTTGGTTGGCTCCACCTCTATGAGACATATCCTAATTTCGCCAACACCTACTAGAAGTTGGGTGCAAAGACAATTGTCACCAATTTCCATATTTAGGACAAGTNTGTATTGACTTCAAACAACTGAAAAAGGTTATAATCAAGAACAAGTATCCCATGCCAAGGATTGATGATATTTTTGATTAGTTGAAGGGAGAAAATATGTTTTTCAAAGATTGAATTGAGATCAGGTTATCATAAGGATAGAATTATAAAATATGATACTAGTAATACAACCTTTCAGACAAGGTATGGACACTATGAATTTATAGTGGTTCCTTTTGGGTTGAAAAATGTGCCTACTACATTTATGTTTCGGATGAATGGGATGTTCAGATATTTCTTGGGCAAGTTTGTCATTGTATTCTTGGATGATATTCTTATCTATTCTAAGAAAGAGGAGGAGCATGAACACCATTTGAGGATGGTGCTACAAGTGTTGAGAGAACACCAATTGTATGCCGAGTTAAGTAAATGCATTTTTTATCAAAAGAAAATTGATTATTTGGGTTACATTATTTCCAAATATGGCATTGTAGTGGATCTGGAAAAGATTGAAGCAATCAAAATTTGGCTAGTGCCAACAAATATTTATGAGGTTAGATCATTTATGGGTCTAGTTGGTTATTACAAGAGATTCATTGTAGGATTCTTGAATATTTCACACCCAACAACATCTCTGCAAAAGAAAGGGGTAAATTTTGAATGGAGTGCCGAGTGTGAAGAAAATATCCATTTCTTAAAGGATTTATTAACTAGTGTGCCTATTTTAAAAGTTGGAGATCGAGATGAGTATTTTTTTGTGTGCATAAGTGCATGCAAGGAAGGGCTTGGTGGAGTCCTTACACAAAATGGACATGTAATTTTTTATGAGTCTAAAAAAATGAAGGAGCATGAAATAAATTATTCCACACATGACTTAGAGTTGGCATCCATAGTACATGATTTAAGG
The DNA here is from genome assembly GCA_000966675.3 of Picea glauca. Classification (NCBI taxonomy): domain Eukaryota; kingdom Viridiplantae; phylum Streptophyta; class Pinopsida; order Pinales; family Pinaceae; genus Picea; species Picea glauca. Next base: position 15,973 of record JZKD02S1888169.1, on the reverse strand, counting down.
ATGTGAAGGCATTGCCTTATGGGAATAAAAATTGAATTGAGGATAGACCATAGTGGTCTAAAATACCTGTTTGAATAGATAAAATTAAACACCAGAAAAACTAGATGGCTGGAATTTCTCAATGAATATGATTTTGACATCAAGAACATAAAGGGAAAAGAGAACAAGGTCACTGATGCACTCAACAAAAGGGTGCATATATGCATTCTACAACCATTAGTATGTACATGGAAATTTAAAAGACATAATTCTATAGGTTGTAACAACATACCAACATTATGGGAAAGTTAAAGAAAACATACAACATAATATTGAACAACATAAATATAAGGATCACAAAATAGAAGAGTATGGAATCCTCTTGTTTCATAATAGAGTTTATGTTCCTACATTTTAGGAATTGAGAATATAATTTTAAAGGAGATACATAATGTGCCATATGTTGGACATCCAGGATACCATAAAACTATTATAGTTGTAAGAGACCAATATGTTTGGCCTACTATGAAGAGATGTCCTTGATTATTTGGCTAGATGCATGGAATGTTAGAAGGTAAAGGCTGAGCATAGATATCCAACAATATTTCTACAACCATTAACCATTTCTAAATGGAAATGAGAAGTTGTTATTATCAATATCATTACCAAATTTCCTAGTACACCAAGGCAACATGATTCCATCATGGTAAAAGTGGATAACCTTACAAAGGCTACACATTTCATTCATGTAAAAGTAACTCATAAGGAATCCAATATTGAAAATATTTATATGAAAGAAATTGCTAGGCTACATGATGTGCCTAAGGAAATCATGTCATATTGAGATCCCAATTTCACTTCCAATTTTTGGAAGGGGTTATTTAAAGGATTTGGGACCAGTTTGAATTTCAGTACAACATATCACCCAGAGTCAAATGGGCATATAGACAGAATTAATCAGATAATTGAAGATATGTTGAGAATGTATGTAATGAACAATCCTTCTAGGTGGGAGGCCTATATCCATTTAGCTGAGTTTCCTTACAATAATGGAGATTCATTGAAGATGAGCCCATTTGAAGCATTGTATTGTAAAAAATGCAACACACTAGTAAGTTGGGATAACCCAGTAGATAGAGTCATGATTGGGCTGTAATTGTTGAGGGAAATGGAATAATAAATGGTAAATACTAGGTATAATTTGAAAGTTTCATAAGATAGGAAAAATATCTATGATGATAAAATAAGAACAAAAAGAATTCAAAGTGGGAGAGCATGTGTTTTTAAAATTTAAAGCCAAGAGAATCTTACTAAATTTGGGAAGTTGTGCAAAGTTGGAACTTGGTAGTTAGATATTGTGGGCCTTTTGAGATCCTAGGAAGGATAGGTCCAATTGCATGCATGCTAGCATTACCTACATCCATGATAATTCATAAAGTGTTGCATGTATCTTTATTAAATAAATATGTACCTGATCTTAACCATGTGATTGATTGGACTGTGATCTAGGTGGAGCATGAAGGGGACTCTTGGGTGGAACTAGTGTGCATCCTAGACTAGAAAGTCAAAGTGCCTAGGAAAAAATCCATCAACTTGGTAAAGGCTCAATGGAATTGCTATGGTTCTGAAGATGTTATGTGGGAGCACAAGGAAGCCATGTGGGAAGCATACCCACAATTTTTTAAAATTTTTGAAGAAAACCAAATGTAGATATGTACATAAGTGATTGAATACTCTATTTTTGAAGTTTTAGTTCTTGGAGCCATAACTCTCATATTTCCTTTCCAACTAATGTGTAGGTTGTAGGGAAATGAGAGTTGTTGGTTGGAATTGTTGCGTGAGTCATTAAATTGTAGAATTATCAAGTATTTTGATGTAATTTTTTTTGAGTAAATTGTATAGTTATGTGCACTTAGGGAAATGCAATTTGTAGGGGGAGGGAAATGTAACATCCCCATTTTCAAACCCCAAACTAAAGATGCATATTTTAAATGTAATGTATGGTCGAGGGCCAAGAAATGCAATATGCAAATTATATAAATTGAAAATAATAAATAAAATGTATCTCCAACTACAGATGGAAACATATGGATGTTTTGGGGCTTAGTTTCCACAAGAGAGGGAAGGGATCTAAGGGGGAGAGTTTACCCATGTCTATTAAACCCAAACCATTTTCTTTTTAATTTATCCTTACCATGAACCTTTTATTTTCTGATTGAGTGTTTCCAAATCCAATCATTGAATTCATGTAAGAGGGTGGGTGTAAGAAGTCACATCCCATAGTTATTGAAAGCACGGGGGTTGAGTACAATAAAATTGGGGAAGAGTGTAAGTCAAGTAAGCAATATAAAGAGAGGAAAGACGTATGGGTAGAGGGAGTAGAATTAGACATTCATGTTTTTGTATGCAGAATGGTTTTTACATGGAGATATTTGGACAACAAGATAATATTGAGTGTTGAAGCTTGAAGGAATCCATAGTGGGAATGCATGGTGGATGATTGGATCTGTAATTTCATGGGAAGAGAGGTTGTGGGCCTATGAGAAATATTTTTTTCGAAAATTGTCAAGAGAAGAAAGCATTTTATTGTTCTGTGAATTCGTATGGTAGTTGTAGAATTACTAAGGTATCAGTAGGGACATTTCATGTCCAAAATATGTTGGAAGCCATGGAGGGGTGATCCCAAAGGATATTGGTGGCTACCCACCTTGTCCAAACGACTCAAAAATATTTTTTGGCAACTTACTATTTTTAGAAGTTTTTTGGTTCCTGAACTTCCGGGGTCATTTTGAGGGCCTAAACGACGCTTTTTTGCGATTAAGCACCTCAATGATAGATAGAGGATTTGATTGAGCCCTCAAAATCAAGATCTTTTTCAATACCTTTCCAATGAGCTATCATTCACCCTAAATGGATATCGTATGCAAACGTTATGACCCCAGGAAGTTGATGTACTAACTTAACCCAATGGGGCCCACATGAATTTTGGCGCTTCATCTCCTAGGGTTAGGTTTTTGGATGTCTATGGATTTGGAATTCATGTTTATTGTAAAAAATACTTCAAAGCCTCATTGTACTCATCTTATTGTGAATGAGCGTAGCCATCACATCTCTTCTCAGAGATAAGTTGCCACCATTCTAGCAAGCTTGTTTTCAGTTTGCATTTTACAGTTTTTAACATATTTCTTATTTAGCAGAAGCCAAGTTTTATTGTATATGTGTTATTATTCACTGGGTCCCTGTGCTAATATTATAAATATGTGGTTTCATTTCATTTCGCTCATAAATTTGGATCAATGGTATCATAGAAGTATGCTCCTTGTCATTTTTTAATGCATGTCCCCAATGCGGTCAGGGTATAGAGAGTTGGGTCTCAAGCTTGCTTCTCTTGAGGAAAAATTCTCTCACATGCCCAAGAAACCATCCATGGCTGGTGAAAATAAAAATGATGAGACAAGACACCCTTTCAAAATGTTTCTCGAGGAATCCCTTGAGCGACATAGGAACGAGATGATGGAAAACTTTGCACAAATACTTAGATGGTTGCCAACAAGTGACACATCCACCTCAAGTGGAGGGGACACCCCCTTCAAGGTACAAATCAATTTTGGTATTCCTATATTTTAAGGTAAAATATGTTTCGATGTCGTAGATAAATGGTTAAACCATCTAGAAGGGTATTTTTTTGTCCACAACTTTTTCTATAGATAAAAGATTATATTTGCACTCCTCAAAGATGCCCCCCATGTCAAAGATTGGTGGGATACTTTCTGTGAGAAAAAGGAAATAGATGGATCCACATTATTTGTAGTTGCACCCACTTGGGGTTTCTTTAAGGATGATATTGAGGAACAATACTACCCTATTGGAAGTGATGACTACTTGTATAAAAGATGGACCACATTACGACAGGAAAGAGACCAAACAGTACCAGAGTTCACTAATGTCTTCCATACCTTTCGCACCAAGATAGGTATCAAATATTCTAAGAAACATATAGTGCTCAAGTACCGCGACGGTCTACATAGATACATCCAGAAATAAATGGATTTTTTGGACATCTCAACCTTAGGCATGACCTATTGATATGCCATCAAAATTGAGTAGAAGATGAAACAAAAGACACAATAGTTTGGGTCTGGGAACCCCTCACAAAAAAATTAAAGAAAGGGTAGCCCCAACCCACAGAAAAAAGGATAGAGAAAATATGGGCAACATTAGTACATCCAGTCTAAGCCACAAGCACCCTGGCATAACATTGTTGATCACTGCTCAAAGAATTCATTGGTGGTTGAGGTAAAAGATTCTAAATAAAATGTGGGTTATGAATCTAAGTCAGAACCAGAAAAGGGGAGACAAATCATTGACATGGAACCCAATGCCACTGTTTCTACCACCAAGATCTAACCCGGTGAACCCGATGAGCCAGAGGAAGGCATGCACCTCTTTCTTTCACATATGTGGGTAAAAGGCACTCTGTTGCACTTCATCATTGATAGTGATATCCAGAAGAAAATCATCTCTTCATAGGTCGTCAAGCAGCTAGCCCTGATAATAATGCTACACCTGCAACCCTACACCATCAGATGGCTCCCTCAAGGAAGCGATCTTTGCATCAACCAAATTTTTTTCCTGTCATGTGTAATCAAGCCATTCAAAGATGAGGTATTGCATGATGTTTCTCCCCTTGAAGTTTGTGATGTTCTTTTTGTCCAACTTTATTTATGGAAACATCATTCGGTATATGAGTCTAGGCCTCACAATGTTATTATTACTTTGAACAAGAAATTGTATAGGATACCCAAGGTAGTCCCACCTAATGCTATTTCCTTTATCTCTGTCAAGCAATGTAGGAAGGTCATTTCTCAGAATAGGATTTTTTTCTTCTTCGTGATTCTCTCTCAGAATGAGTGAAAGGTTGCAACCACATCCATGGCCTCCGCGACCGACTTATCCATGCAATAGAAGCAAGTGGATAAGGTCATGGAAGAATACAAAGACATATTCTCATCACCTACTAGGATACCTATGCACTGTCAGGTCAAGCATCCCATCGATATGACCCTCGACACACCACTAGCCAATGGGCCAGTCTATTGCCTCTCTCTACTAGAAAATGAGGAGATCAAGCATCAGATCCAAGAACTTCTCCACAAGGGGAACATCTTGCCCAAATCACCATCTTGTGTAAGCCCAATCATGTCGGTGCAGAAAAAAGACGTGACTTGGCGACTTTGCATTGATTATTAGGCCCTAAATAAAATCACAGTCCGTAATCAGTACTTGATTCCCCAAATCAACAATCTCCTTGATCAGCTCAAGGGGGGAAAATAATTTAGTAAGATTGATATGAATTTTGGCTACCATTAGGTCCCAATAGAACCAACAGATATATGGAAAACTACCTTCAAGTCAAAACAAGGTCTTTTTGAATGGATGGTCATTCCCTTTGGTTTGACAAATGCACCAACAACTTTCATGAGGATGATGGACGATATCTTGTGGCCTTTCACTAATTATTTTTTGGTGGTGTATCTGGATGACATGATCATCTAAAAAAAGATTTGGGCAGAACACTTGTTGCATATTCAACAAGTTTTTCACACTTTGCGGCAACAGAAGCTATATGACAACTTGGAAAAATGCTCCTTCTTCATGGAAAAGGTCTAATACCTAGGCTACATTGTTGATGCGCATGGTGTGCATGTTGATCCAACCAAGATCCAAGTCATCCGTGACTAGCCAGACCCAACCACGCTCACTGAGCATTAGAGCTTCTTACGCCTTGCCAATTTCTATTGAAGGTTCATGTTGGGATTATGCCATATTGCATGGGCCCTCAACCAAATAACTAGAGGTGGTAGTAAGGAAAATTTTATGTGGGGCCTGTCCCAACATAAAGTGTTTGATGATCTGAAGCAATGCTTGTGCTCTGCCCCAGTGCTTTCATTACCTGACCTACAACAACCCTTTGAGATCAAGACAGATGCTTCAGGCTATGCTGTGGGCATAGTCATAACTCTACACGGCCACCTCGTGGCCTATCATAGTGAGACACTATTATATGTCATCCATAAGTAACCTACTTATGATAAAGAAATGTACTCCATTGTGCAATCTTGCTGCCAGTGGAGGCATTACATTCTTGGGAAGGAGAAAATCATCCAAACTGATCATAAGCCGTTGCAGTTCATGCAGACACAAGGAAAATTTGCAAAATGACCACCATCAAAAGTGGTCCACATATTTGTAGCAGTTTCACCTCAACATCAAGTATAAAATAGGAAGTACCAACTGAGTCACTAATTGCATAAACCAACCTCCATCCGTGACACTCACCACAATGCTCAATTCTTGCGACCACGAGACCTTCGGTTGGCCCCACCTCTATGAGACATTTCCTAACTTCGCCAACACCTACTAGAAGTTGGGTGCAAAGACAATTGTCACCAATTTCCATATTTAGGACAAGTTGTTGTGCCATCTAGGCCATTTATACGTTACATCAAGTGAGCGAGTGAAGATGATTTAAGAATCCCACTACAATCGGGTGGCATGTCACTTCGGTGTGGAAAATATAGTGGTAGTGTTGCAGTGACATTTTTACTGCCAAAACTTTGACAAGATGTCAACAAGTATATTTGGTCCTGCACTGCCCGCGCTATTGCCAAATTGACCATTAAGAAACAAGTTCTAGACACTCCTCTGCCTACTCCTAATAGGCCCCGAGAGTCCATCTCAATGGACTACATGTTGTGCCTTCCATCCACCAAGCAGGGAAATGACTGTGTTTTTGTGGTTGTTGATCTCTTTTCCAAGATGGCGATTCTGACCTCCTGCATGAAGAGAATCACAATGGAGGCCATCGCTAAGCTCTTATTTGAACAAGTGTGGGTACACTTTGGGATCACACAAACCATTATCTCAAATCGGGACATTCAGTTCCTCAACACATTCTAGTCTAGCCTCTCATCACTGTTGGACACCAAGCTCACCAAGTCCACTGCTTTCCACCCCTATACGGATGGCCAAACCGAGGTCGTCAATTGAATGATCGTGCACATCCTACACGTGTACAATTATAGGCATCCCCACAACTAGGATGAGAGTCTTCCCTATGTTTAACACAACTAAAATAGAGCCATACATAGCTCAAACAACCACAACCCCTTTCAGGTGGGGTTGGGACTTCAACCATTGGGTTCCATGGATGTTGAACTACCCCTTGCGACCACCTAGGCAGACTCATCAACACTGCCAACAGGTTCAGAATATTTTACAGAAGTCCAATGCCAAGTACAATAAGTGCCATGATCAACATCGGGTGCCACACTAGTTTCAGGTGGGTGACAAAGTTTGGTTGCACTTGTAGAAATAACACCTTATAGGGCCTCATCGGAAGCTTCGTCCACTCCATTATGGACCCTACAACATCACCAAGGATGTGGGTGACAATGATTTTGAGCTCAACCTTCTCCCATTCCTTGGATTTCACCTAGTATTCAATGTAGACCTCCTTCGACCTTATTTTCCATCATTATTGGACACCTAGAAGATAGCATAATGGTTGACACCAAAATAGCTCAACCATGACTGCATGGAACAAGAATCCACTGATTATATTGTACCGAAACATAGGTCAAGGGAACTCGCTAGTAGAGGATCCATCTTTTCCGGGTTCTCTAAGTAGGGAAGATCCTACACAAAGGCAAGTGGCTCACTCGAGGCCGAATTCAACAAAAATTTCCTTATCTGATGGGGGAACTCAACACAATGGATACCATGTCTTTCTAAGAGGGGAGGATTGATCTTGGATGATATTTTCGGCCACCCACCTTATCCAACTGGCTCAAAACAATTTGTTGGCAACTTACTATTTTTAGCAGTTTTTCGGTTCCTAAACTTCTGGGGCCATTTTGAGGGCCTAAATGATGTTTTTTCGCTATCAGGCACCTCAATGATAGCCAAAGGATTTTATTGAGACCCCTTAATGAAGCTCCTCTTCAATACCCTTTCAATGAGCTATCATGCACCTTAAACAGAGATCATATGCAAAAGTTACGACCCCGAGAAGTTGATGTACTAACTTACTCCAACGAGGCCCACATGAATTTTGGCGCTTCATCTCCTAGGGTTAGGTTTTTGGATGTCCAAGGTTTTTGAATTCATGTTTATTGTAAAATTCCTTCATAGCCTCATTGTATTCATCTTCTTGAAAATGAGCGTAGTCGTCACATCTCTTCTCAGAGATAACCTGTCACCATTCTAGCCAACTTGTTTCCAGTCTTCATTTTATAGTTTTCAACATATTTCTTATTTAATAGAAGCCAAGTTTTACTGTATCTATGCTATTGTTCATTGTGTCCCCGTGTTAATATTTTAAATTTTTGGTTTCATTTTGTTCCAATCATAAACCCAGATTAAGGGGAGTGGGAAGTCTTGAGGGAATATGAGTAGTGAAGGGGGATCCCATCCCTTGGGTTGTGCAGGTTGTGGGGAAGAAAGATTTTGGAATGAAATTAGCTGTGGGAAATTGAATACTAAGAGGGGGACATTAGCCAACCTTAGTGACCATCGTCTCTTGTGGATTCATAACTCCATATCGGCGGTGAATTTCTATTGAGAAATGGAATATCAAGTATTCGGTTGGGAGGAACGTCTGTCCTCTGCAACAAGTTTCATATTTTCATAAGATAAGTGTACTTATTTGTTGTGTTTATTTATGTTAAATGATGATATAGTTGTTGTGCATTTTACTCTGAGTTATATTGGTTAATGATACTTGCTGTGAGTAGAATGATGCGTATGAATTTCCATTTATGTGGTTGAATGTTTCTACACATGCTTAGTTGCTACTGTGCACTTTAAAGTAGTTGCATTTACGTTTTTAATTAGTATGAACAATTGCATGAGTTAGAATGTCATGTTTTGTATCATTTCCACATCTAGATTTGGTATCAAAAATTTGTATTTGGTTGTTTTAGTAGTAGTGTGAGCCAACTTGAGGTTGAGTGTTGTTACAAGTAGAGAAAAACCTACAATGCACATGCCTTAGGGGGTGTCAAAATGTTCATAAGCTATAACGCACCTTGATAAAGAGGGGGGAAAGAATTGGGGATTTCACACATAGGTACATGAGTGTAGAATACTTATAATTATTGTAGACCTTGTCTTTTACATGAAAAAATTCAACTTCGGGCTCACAATACTATCTAAATGAACATCAAATTCCTCACATTTATTTGAAGTACAAGTATATGTGTTTTGAATTTCTATGATTGTGCATTGAGGTATATGACCCACAATATTTTTATGAATAGGTTGAGTAAATTACAAATACCGATCACTAAATATTTATTTTCATACCAAAATAAAAATGAAATGCAACTATATCTTAATCTTGATTCTCCACAATATTAACAAGCATTTAGTAAAATAACATAGATCCATCTTAACCTCAAATATGTTAACCACTAACAAGAGTAAAAAGTAACCTAGGCTAATACATATTCTCCTTTAAATTTTACTCTTATTTGGTTTGTAAGGGACTTAAATAGAATATGAAAGGGAAGAACATGATACCACATGTAATTTATTGGATTTTGAGACATTGCTTTGCAAACAATTTTGGTGAGCTCTTGTTTTGTAGTTATGTTGGAATATTCATGACCTTTCATAGTGGTGATCGTTTGAAAGTCTCATGATATTGCAATTCCATATTATGGAAAGTGGTTTAATTTCCTTCCCTACGAGTAGATAACTAGATTCCCACATGATCTAGGTGGATCTCAATGGACATCCACCTTTTCCACTATATCAATGTTTTCGAGCCTATGCTTTTGATAAACCATGATATGCACCCTTTTGATGGGGAATGTAATGTAATGCCATCTCCATTTTTTAATTATAGACATCATGTAATGATTTCATAGTGGTCTTATGCACATTCCTACAACATAGAATTAATGCAACAGATCCCATTAGAAAAATGCAGTTAAGCGACCTTAACCTAGAGTAGTATTGGGATGGGTGACCACTCAAGAAGTCCTAGTGTTTTACATGCCTATGGAATTTTGTAAAGTTAGACCAATTTATCCCAAATTCATCATGGAAATTATTCTCCTCTCACTCTCTCATATATAATTGAGGTGAATGAGGTACTTTAAGAAAGAAAGTAAGTGTGATTTAAAGCTTGTTGCAAATGAAGTGTAGCCAACATCTCTTTATTTTTAGAGATAAGCTTCCACCATTCTAGCCAGTTTGTGTCTACAATATTATGCTATTTTTTAATAGAATTTGGTTTCACTGTATTTCTATATTCTCTCTTATATTTTTGTTCATATCTCATTTCATTCTTAGCATAATCTAGATCAATGGTATCATAATAGTCTACTCCTTTTTGTTTCTTAGATCATGTACCCGATGAGGTTAGGGTAAAGAGAGTTATATCTCGAGCTAGTTTTGCTTGAGGATAACTTCTCTTTCTAGCCCAAGTGACCTCCCATTGTGGACGAAAAGAGAGATGATGGAGTAGGAGATTCTTTCAAGACATTGCTTGAGGAAGCCCTCGTGCAATAGAGGAACAAGATGATGGAAATTTTTTCTCATATTGTTCAATGATTATCGATGTTGGTTAAGGCATATTTGAAAAGCAATCATTTCAGAGGTATGACACCCTTCAAGGTGTAAGTCCTCTAAATTTCATTAACGATTGACAATGGTCATGTGAAATTTGTAGAGGGTCATGTTTCTTAAAGGAAATGCATAATAGATGAATCTTATCAAGGGCTATTGCTTCAATTCTGGCATGTTGATAATCAAATAAAGAATAAAACCCAAATTTGATTGGAAAAAACTGGCCAAACTTTCTTTCAACTAGTTTTAAGGGCCAATGCTTTAATTTTTCCTACTATTTGATAAGTTATTTACCTGAGAGAAAGTCTATATGGAACATATTTTGGGAGAGCATGTGGTGGGCCCTCACATCCATAAATTCTTATATAAGAGAAGAATTATTCAATAAACCAATCTTGAATGGATGAAATTGTTTTCATGGAATCATTTGAAAACCTAGGAGGTGCATGGAAGAATAAAAACTAATGTAAAGGGACCATAAAATTATCACAGATATCATAAAAACACTAATTGGAATTCAAGACTTGGAGTTTACCGCAGTAAATATGTATGGGTTGTTGATCTAGAGTCACTTTCCATTTCAAAAATGGAAATGCGGTTTTGGAACACATTGCATCTAATAGATAACCGGACATGAAGAACCAAGGAATAAATCCAGGAGGAGATATTACTATTTTTTCAACTTGCTTTTTTAGATTTTTGGATAGGGTGACTGCCCAATTGAAAATGGTTCCTTTTTTTATAACTTGGTGTATTAAGGGAACCCATTCTAGTTTAAATTAGACTGCATTAAGTTCTTGGAATAAATGACATAACATAGCAGCCACTGTGATAACTGATTATTTCACACTGTTAGTAGGGTATAATCCTTGGGCTTTAATTTTAAAATTAGAGTCATCAACTAGCCATTCTTTAATCATCTCAACCATATGTATTTCTTCATCAATGTCTTCCTTATTAACAAAAGAATCAAGAAATTTCATTTTTAGGTTTCTTTCTAGTGTAGGTAATGCATACATTGTCTCTAAATCATCGCGACTAAATGACCCAACTACTTGATTTGAATCACTTAATACAATGAAGGTATCTAAAATTACATGCCAGATTATCTAGTGAGCATGTTTGTATAAGACGTGAGAATCGGCCTGACAACTACTTTGTGTAAAGCAGAGCATCGAATGTCCACAAAATGATATGTATATTCTTGATACTCATTGGAGAAGTCACCAACTTCAAACAAATTGTACATTTTGCTCCATTATTAAAGCTAGTGCCCACTTTATATGAATTATCTGAAAATAAGAGCACATTTGGATTTTCTTCTTCCTTTGTCTCTATAGTCTAACCTTCTCTGTTGGATCCTTTGGGTGGCATTCTATTAATCTTGTACCAATAATTCAAAGAAAAAAATTAGACACAACGACATAATGTAATTCTTTTATTAAAAGATACATGAAACAACAAAAAATAAACTTACTTTTATTGCGAGGAAAAGAAAACCAATTTTTTCTGTAGTAGAGGTTTTGAGAATTCATAATGTTTGTGGAAATTGTGAGATGGTAAAAGACAACAAAAACATAAATAAATTGTGTTGATGAAGTCCTGAATTTGTCCATAGATTCGTTCACAGATACCATAAATGAAATTGAAGTGTATGTAAATTCACTATAACTTCACAAACTAATGGATTATTTATGAATCGTTGTAGTGATTTATTTAAACAACCCTTGTAATCAATTATTCTCGCGACGTTGGGATTTGTTCGAATCGTACAAATTATGAGTGCTAACCCCATGTTTAAACAAATTTAATTCATTTTTATCCTTTAATCACTTTGCAAATGATTATCGGATATCACATATCTACTATGATAACCAGTCTCATTTGACAGGAAATCCTGATATCCCATATCTGATATCAAGTATCGGCTATTTCACAACCCTTAAGTCATAATTAGATTCATTAGATATGCGATAAGTACAATGAAAAACTGATGATGTAATCATATTGGGTATTGAGTGTTTCGTGGGATGAGAAGCATGGGGATGATGACCTAATAGGAAATATTTTAAAGGTTATTTAATCATAAGGGATTTTTTCTAATTTTTCTTTACAAATTTCGAACTATTTCACTCTTCAAAAGGAAACATGAACCATTATTTACAAAGTAAGATAAATTTTCAATTTAAGAATAAAATTAAATTTTAATAAATAAAGTGAAGGGACCCATTATTATTCATTTCGAAGTTTAAAATAATGGAAGGTTGTTGATACTCAACATGGTGATAAAAATTCTCAGACTCAAACTAGGAGAAAACTGACAAGTAGATATGAACATGTACATCTCTCTTTACTGTCCAAAATATAGCCTAAATGATTTGTAGAACCTAGCAATGATCAACATTGGGTGAATGTCATGGAAGAAGAGTTAAACCAGATTGAGAAAATCATACATGGGAACTTGTTCCAAGACCTAAATATAAAAACGTGATTTGTACAAAGTGGGTATTCAAAAATAATTTAATGAGGATGGAAAAGTAGTACGAATAAAATAAAGAGTGGTCTGTAAAGGGTATGTTAAAGTAGAAGGTATTGACTTCAAAGAAACCTTTTCTCCTGTTGCAAGACTAGAATCCATTAGAATGTTTTTGGAATTTGCAAGTTTCAGAATTTTTAAGGTGTATCAAATGGATGTCAAGTTAGCATTCCTGAATGGAGATTTAGAGGAAGAAGTGTACATAGAACAACCTAAAGGGTTCTTATTGTCAAAAGATGAAGATTATGTTTGAAGATTGAAGAAAACACTTTATGGATTAAATAAAGATCCCATAGCATGGTACTCAAGATTTGATAGGTACTTGCAACAATAAGGTTTCAAAAGAGGAACAAAAAATAGAAATCTTTATATCTAAATTGATAATGCAAAGATGTTAATTATTGTAGTCTATGTGGATAATATCATTTTTGGAAGTAATGATGATAGAATGAGCCAAAAATTTGCAGAAGAAATGCAAAAATAATTTGAGATTTCTATGCTTGGAGAAATGTCCTTCCTAGGACTATAGATTATTCAAACCAACAACAATATATTCATTTCTCAGAAAAAATATATCAAAGAGACGTTGAAAAAGTTTGGAATGGAAGACTGCAAACCTTTCAACACACCCATGGTCACTGGTTGTAATCTAAGTAAAGAAGATGAATCAAGGGAAGCAAATCAAACTCTATAAAGATCAATGATAGACAGTCTCCTGTATGTAACAACTTGAAGACTAGATATTTTATAGGAAATAGGGATAGTTGGAAGATTTCAAGAAGCACCAAAAGAAATACATGTTCTAGCAGTAAAAAGAATATTTAAACATATAATAGGCACATTGGGTTTATGGTATCCCACAGGAAAATAATTGACTTTGACAGCCTACACAGATGCAGATTGGGAGAGCAATGTGGATGACAGGAAGAGAACTAGTGGTGGAGCATTATTTTTGGGCAATAGCTTGGTGTCCTAGTTCAACAAGAAGCAATAACCAATCTCTCTATCTACAATAGAAGCATAACACATTGCAACATTAGGTTTTTGTACAAAAGTGATTTGGATGAAAAAACACTGAAAGATAGTCAGGTAGAGTATAATCAACCATTATCAATAATGTGTGACAATACTAGTGTGATAAATATATTTAAAAATCCAGTCATGCATTTGAATACAAAGTACATTCCAATCAAGTATCATTTCTTAAGAGAACAAATCACATAATAGAATGTTAAGATGGGATATATTGGCACAAAGGAACAAGTTTTTGGTATCTTTACAAAGCCTCTTCTTGGAAAAGAATTCAAGTATATCATTGGGAGTGGTCCCCATTCCATCCAATCATTGAAGCATCACAAGATGTACACTAGCTTAGGGGGATCTGCATAAGGAGAAGAAGGTTTCTGGTTGCAAAAATAAGTATAGTAAAAAGAGGGAGAATATCCCTTTTCCATTGATGTCAAAGGGGGAGAGTAAAGAGACATGGGGAGACTTGTAGGAAGTAGTTAGCTTATGTGAGAACAAAATGATGAGATATATGGTTGCATAGACTAGAGGAGTTTCATATTGTGTTGCCATTAATGAAAAAGTCCAAGTTTGTTGGAAAATGGTTATCATTGATGTCAAAGGTAGACATGATTGTGATAGTCATGGATACTATTGATGTAAAATATAGGGAAAGAATATAAATAAGAGCCTATGTACTTACCCTAAACAACAAAACCATAACAACAAAGTTCACTGTGCGAGAATAAGATAACCAAAATGTCTTTGGGTTGCACAGAGTTGAATAAAATGAATATTGGAAGCTAGATGAGATGTCCTAGAATATAAATGAAATAGAGAAAGTGAAGAGTCTTTGTGGTAGAAGGATTACAGTTTGTTGAATATCTATGATGCAAAGGAAGCACAAGAAATGAGAAGCAATGAGGTCTCAGATAACCAAAATGAAGTAAATGGAAAAACCAATATATCCCACTTTCGTGAGGAAAAAAAAATTCAAAATTTTTGTATTGCGAAATCATTTTTATGAAATTTGAAAGTGAATAGAAGAGTTATGGAATCATGCGCAAGGAATTAACTTTTGTCAGGAGAATGATGGACCAGGATTAGGTTAAGTCTTGAATTTTGATCATCGGATATCAATAAATAAGATAAAAATATTGGGGCCCAATACCTAGTGGGTCATCTCAGCCACTTCTGCACTACAATGACAACCTCAACAGTGCCATGTGTGTAGTCAGATGAGAGCCACATCAGGATTCCATGTCAGTGTTATAACAAACAACTCTATATAAGCATGTAGTGGAATTCAAAGGTGCATTTTGGTGACCGCAAAAGGTTGTAAAAAAGTGTTTCAAACCCATGGAGAAAATATTGAAAAGAGTCGAAGTATAGGTACAAAGTGAGTGCGGTGAAACTTGAGGGTGTAATTTGAAAGTTGGTAAAGTTTGAAATGAATAATAAATGTGGCTTATACCCATAATTAATTCATCAAGACAAATCAACGGTCAAGATCAACTCGAGATATGATCAAACGATAGAAGTGAGTTGAAAGCTTATGCTATGAGAGACCTGAATTGACAATCAAGATAAATTCTAGGTTCAGATCGGACGACTACTGAGTATTATGGTTGAATTTCATGATAATGGATTAACGATCCACATTTCATCTAGGTTTGATCTAATGAATGTTGAACTACAAGGATGTGCTATGTGTTTTGGTGGAGATAGAGTGAATTAATGGTCAATATCTATCCAAGGACAGATCTAATGGTTGTTGAGCGATGAGGTCTATGTTAAGTGTTTTGATGGGATATGAAA
>JZKD02S1888158.1:44715-55600 GCA_000966675.3 Picea glauca | reverse complement strand
CTCTGAGATGGTTCAGGGGCCTTCCGGATATTCACATCACATCCTATGAATATTTTTCCAAGTCATTTAAGAATAGATGGACAACAAAGAAATATAGTGGGATGCTTCTAGCTCAATTCAATTAGATAAAGAAAAAGGATAATGAGACAATGAGTGAGTTTTACATCCGATTCAACATATTATACAATCATATTCCAACAAACTTCCTTCCTACTGCTGCAAAAATTCTCCTCCAATATGTATATGCATTTGATAGGCAATTTCATTTTATTTTGAATGACAAGAATCCCACTTCTTTGGTAGAAGCCAAAGAGTACAGTGTAGAGATTGAAGAAAATATCCTTGACTTGAAGGTAGATCCTTTTCAATATCCTCGTGTCAAGGAAAAGTCAAATACTAAAGCTTTCATTAGCAGTGCTCCTGATTTGATTTCCCTCTTGATTCAGAATATAGATCAGATGAGTACTAAATTTTTTCAAGCACATAATTAGATCATGGGTCCTTTGACTACTGTGGAAATAAATCAATCTGCCTCTAGACCTCATTTTACCAGAAAACGGAGAAATGCCACAAGTTGGAAACCAAGGCCTCAACAAGAGGAAAAGGCCCTTGATACTTTGAAACTAGTTGGGATGGTTGACACAGAACAAGAAACTTAGTGTGTTCCATGTCAAGAGCCTCACAGAGAAGATGAGTGCCCCTAACAATACGTAGATTCTTCCAATAATATGAACTTCATGGATATGATCTGTAATTTCAAAAATGAAGAAGTCACACAGGAATAGATTAACAAAGCCAGAAGATAAGTAGAAAGAGAAGGGAGACTCCGAGCCTTGAATCATTTGAGATATGATCAGAAGAAGGAGCTAAGGAAGAAGGAATATTTGACTTACACTAGAATAAATAAAGCTTCAACCCCTCCATTACAACTTTCCATTCTCCTCCATCTACAAAGAAGGTGGTATGTCCACCTCCACCTCTAGTACACGAGTTTCTTCCTAAGCCAACTCTCAGAGGTGAGATTCAGTTGAATATAGACATTGCAACCATGTTTGGAAAGTTGAATATGATGGTCCTGGTAACAGAGATGTGAAAGATCCCTTCTATAAGGAGGTAGGTCTTGAATTTATTACAGGTACCAGATGATAAGGAAGATCCTCCCATCATTTTTAACACTATGTATCTTGATCGAAAAAAGGAAAACAATCCTCCTTTCTATCTTTCATTAGGCATGAATGACCTCCGCTTGAACAATTATATGCTAGATTATGGGGCCTCCGCAAATGTCATGTCATTGAAGGTTATGGAACAAATTGGTTTGAAGATGACATATCCCTATGGAAACATATGTGGCATGGATTCTAAAAGGGTCAAGGTTTATGGGTTATGTGAGGATGTTGAGGTATTTTTGATTGATTTTCCACATATCAGCCTCCTCATGAACATAGTGGTGGTTGATGTTCTAGATGCTTGGGGGATGATCTATTCAAGGAATTGGTCTGCTGCCCTTGGGGGTTTCATCAGCATGGACCTTACCTTACCCATGCACACATCCCCATGGGATATGACACTTTTGAGGTATTATATAGTTGAGAGAGAGATAAAAATCATGTGACTAATCATAATGTCTTAGTTTTTGATGTTTTGGTAGTTGTGGGAGGTATTAACCTCCATGGATAAACATTTGAATAGAATAGAATATTTCAAAAGAAAGAGAAAACCTAAACATATGTGTGAAATCACTGGAAGACAATTCAACTCAGAAGAGTAAGTAATATTGAAGTATTATATGCAAAAAAGGATAGGTAGACCTTACTTGAAGAGACACCTATTCACTTGGCCAGATTAGTATAAATAGAAGGCGCTTTAGCTCATTTGAAAAAACACACACTCACTTAGTTGGTGCACATATATTAGAAGTGCAGTAGCAATAGAAGTAGTGCGCAAGTATGGAAGAGGAACAACAATAGCTGCAGTGGTGCAACACACTCTTGTTCAACATCTTTGGTACTTTTACTCATGTGCTACGTTAGAGAAGGTGCACTCTATTGGTTTATCTGTTGGTTCTAATGTGGCTTCCGAAAATCATTCTATCTAGCAAAGCTTAAGGTGCTCGGGGGTGGCTTTGTGCCTATGATTGGGTGACAATGGTGTAGCATTGTCTATGGTGAAATGAGCACAATATTCTTACATGTTATGGGACCACACTACCTTTGGAAAAATTTAACCACTAGAAAATAGATCCATAGCTCTCTGCCAAGCTCGTTGTCGCACAATTGCAGTTGTAGCTAGGGTAAATGATATTGCAGCAACAATAAACCCTAACATGATTGTTTGGGCACTTTAAGTGAAGCATTTGGCATAATTATTGGATATCCTAATGTGCCCTAACCCATCGCATATCCTAGCGCCCTCATCCATAAAAAATGTCAAAGTTGAATTTTTGGGTCAAAGTCAACATTTGATTGGTCAAAGTCAATGTTTGACTAGTCAAAGTCAAGGTTTTATTGGTCAAAGACAAAAGACTGGTCCAGGTCAAAGTCAAAGACAGTCATGACTTCCTCCATAAAATCAAAATGGCACAGTAGAAGCATGGTATCTTGGTAGAGCATGGAAGACAAGGGTTGACATCATCCTTGCAAAGAACAAAGGAAAAAAATATGGAACCATAGATTGAAGAGCAGGCGTCAAAGGATGAAGAGTTTGATTTTTGGATCTTCCAAGCACATGAATGTGGAGTAGGAGAAACAATTAAAAAAACTACTGCGGATCTAAATCTCTGGAAAGAGAAGGGATCTTTGTCCAAGAAGCAATCATAGAGCCAAAAAGATCTCAGATCTAATACATTCAAAGGAACAACACACTCTCCAGGTTGGAAAGAATACTTATCTTAGAAGAAAAGAAACTCAAGTGAAACAATATCCAGACTCCAGGTTTTCGTATCAAGTTTGATATTTTTATGGTTGCTTAAGTAGTGCAATCCTTTAGATTTTATTAATGCTAGGAACAAATGAATACTTAGTAGCATGTAATATAAATTCTTATTGTACTTAATTGCAATATGAACTAACATCTCCTCTAGGAGATATTTCTTGTTTTTGTTCTCAGGAAGGACACCTTGGTAATGCTATAATGAATTACCATGAAATTGATATGTTCTTATATAAAATGTTATTATATTGGAAATACTTTTTCTCTTGTTGTTCCTATTTCAGGAAAGTTATCCTACGTATTCCAGGAATGTTACCACAAAAAGAAAGTCTTGAAAGGACTCATAGGGAGTCAGTGTTCAAGAAGAAGAAATATTTCGCGACATTTTGTAGTATGCATAGCGGCATGCAACATATGGAAGTGTGGTTCGAGGATTCTCTTAGTTAGAGGGAGTTGATGGAAGAATTCAAAAAGAAGGATCATGTAGGCTTGTTGTGGGTGGGAAATCCCCCTATGGACTAGCATTAAAGGTTCTATGTTGAAATTACTAAGACAACTGAGAGAGGGGGGGTGAATCAGTTTTTATTGTGCTTAAACAATTTTAAGTCTATTAATACATTCTTAATCTTTCTTCAAGTGATCATCAACATTATACAACATATGGACAATAAAATTAATGAGCATCAATCACACATAAGATATACACAGAGACAGATTTTCATGAGGAAACCCATAAAGGGAGAAAACCTCTTCTTCTTCGAAATGATAGGCAATCTTTTAAGTTATGTACATCATTTATAATTGAGCACCAACTCAATGTGAGGCTGCTACCTCTGTTTTACAAGATGCAACTTGTTTGAGAGCATCGAATCTCTTGTTTCTCTAGCACCCACTAGAAGGAAGCACCAACTCCCCTAATGTTCCAACACCAACTGGATGGAAGCACCAACTTCTAGTTACACAAGCTCCAACCTGTATAACAGAGAACACTTGTTCTCCCTTGCACCACCCTGCCACCCTAGTTTCTCTGGCTGCAACCAAAAGGAAGTTGCAACTCCCTATGTTCAAGCACCCACTTGAACCTCTAATGACAACACTTCTCCCTAGCACCTCCCTTCCACCCTAGATTATGAATATGAAATACTGAAACCAATTACAGTGATATAGTGTTCAATAATAGCTTACTAGTCTCATCACTGTTATGCAAGATTTTTCTACTCAGACTTCCTCACTGTCTTCCAGCATGCATCTGCTGCTCATTCTGTTCTTTTGCCTTTTGTGCTCTATGTGAAATTCCCATTCAATGCAACTTTTGTTTCCTATCCATTTCATCTGCTGCACCACCCCTTTACTTCCTCACACATGCATTACTTCACCTCAACAACAACTACATCATCACTTTTATGTGCCATGTTCTTCTATCTTCTATGCCCCTTGTGCATGCAATGTACACAATGCCTCTACCTTCTCACACCACGTTCATCACCTCCACATCTCGAGTGATCTGTCTGATTATTATGGTAACCCTTCAGCTTCTCTGGCAGTTTTCCCATGCATTCAACATCACTGGATTTCATGCTGAGATTCCTCAGCCTCTATGGTAGTCGAGACTCTTCATCTTCTATGTCTTAGATGAGCTTATCCTTTCTGTTTTCAGCTGCAAAATTCAATCCCCTTCCATCTGTCAATCACCTGTATCAATAATCCTCAATCCACTGGAAGATGCCTTGAGACTCTTCATCTTCTTTGGCCATCATACTCAGTCCTCTTCGAGTCCTCTGGTAGATATCATCATTTGTTTTAGTTGTTACACTGAGAAGCACAACAGTAGCCCTGTGATCTTTTTCAACTTCACCTACACCATTGGATTGAATTCATAGAGACTTGCGTTTACTTCGCCATTTCGCACTTTAGCATTTCGGGATCCCCATGGTAAAGATTTCGTTACACTCCATGTCACGATCCCCGAAGAGGATCCTGGTTGCTATATCTCTTTTCCTCTATCTCTCGCTAATGTGACCAATGGTTGTGACCAAGGTCTACACAAAGAAATGTTTTTCACTTTTCGCATTTCGGCATTTCAGGACTTCGCATGTCCTGTGGTAGAGTATCTTGATATCTCCATATTCCGATTTTTGAAACTCCGAAGTGATCGAATGGCTCACATAACCCTTTGAGATGGATGATTGACAGGATTTCAGAGTTTTTCCTTTTGCCATTTTGGCATTTCGCATTTCGCAATTTCGACATTCTTGTTGTTTAGTGTTCTTGTCACTTCAAAGTCCCGATATCCAAAACTCCGAAATGGAGTTTACATCGAGGTTTCGCATTTCATGAATTCGAGAGGTTAGGGAACCCCGTTCCTTTGACTTCCTAGTCAGCAAAATGATGATCTTTCGCCACATGTCCTATGAACCCAACGATCTAGATCTTATCAAACTTTACGGGCCTTCATCATGCCTGATCAACGGTTCAAATCAATCCTCGATCTGACGGATGAGGATATTTCACGATTTCGCATATCGCGAGTTCAGGACTCTTGTTGTAATGATCCTTGACATTTCTATCTCCTGATATACGAAATCCCGATAGCCAAAACTCTGAAATGGAGTATCAAAATTTACGGGCTTTCGTCATGCCTGATCAATGGTTCAAATCAATCCTCGATCTGATGGCTGAGGATATTTCATGATTTCGCATATCATCAGTTCAGGACTCCTGTTGTAATGATTCTTGACATTTCTATCTCCCGATATCCGAAATCCCGATAGCCAAAACTCCAAAATGGAGTATCAAACTTTACGGGCCTTCATCATGCTTGATCAATGGTTCAATTCAATCCTCGATCTGATGGCTAAGGATATTTTGCGATTTCACATATCGTGAGTTCAGGATTCCTGTTGTAATGATCCTTG
The DNA here is from genome assembly GCA_000966675.3 of Picea glauca. Lineage (NCBI taxonomy): Eukaryota > Viridiplantae > Streptophyta > Pinopsida > Pinales > Pinaceae > Picea > Picea glauca. The sequence goes on along the minus strand of JZKD02S1888158.1, from coordinate 49,754 downwards.
ACATTTCTATCTCCCGATATCCGAAATCCGAAATCTCGATAGCTAAAACTCCGAAATGGAGTTTGACCAACACTTTGATCTTGTCATTCGATCATTGTTGCGCTGCTGGTCTTCCTGAACTTATCTTTTGTTCCTATTTTTCCATCGAAGCCATAAATGACAGGAATACTTTGATCTTGCCATCAATGACAAGAATAATCTACCTTTTAAACATGCCAACCATCATCCTCTACCTTCTGTCTGAAAACATGCCAACAATCTCCCCCTTTGGCATTGATGGAAACCCCATGATGTAACTACACCACTGAAACATCTTAAAATCATGAAAAACATGCAACTGTACCACTGTGACAATGCCACTGTAACATATACTCTGGTCTTGAAATCATCACACTTTATCCCCCTTTGACATCAATGTCAAATAAAAAACATGCTCCCCCTGAGCTGTTGCAGTACATACTCCCCCTGTCAACTATGAGCATCTTGGAAATACACCAGATATTCAATAAGTACTCCCCCTGACCAGGTGAACAGATTAGACACAAGAAATTATAACCCCTAACTTGTGATGAAGATATCCAAAAGGGGTTGCTGCTAATGGTTTAGTAAAGATATCAACAATCTTTTCTGTAGAAGGAATATAATTCAGCTGAACAATTTTGTTTGTAACTTGTTCTTTGAGAAAATGGTACTTTATTGGAATATGCTTAGTCTTGGAATGAAGAAAAATATTTTTAGAGACACCAATAGCACTGGTGTTATCACAGTGAATTGGAGTGGGTTTAGTGTAAGTCACCTTCAAATCTGGAAGAGTTTGAATCATCCAAAAAATTTGTGTGTAGCAAGTAGAAGCAACAATGTATTCTGCCTCTGTAGTGGACAATGAAATGGATCCTTGTTTTTTGCTAAGCCATGCTACTAATGAGTCACCCAGGAAGAATGCTCCTCCACTGGTGCTTTTTCTCTCATCAACACAGTTTGCCCAATCTGCATCTGAATAAGCAGTTAACAGAAAATTTTGATTTCTAGGATACCATAGACCATAAGTCATTGTTCCCTTCAAGTATTTGAATATCCTTTTGATAGCTACCAAATGACTTTGTTTAGGAGAATACTGATAACAACCTACCATTCCAACAACTTGCATTATATCAGGACGAGATGCCGTGATGTACAGAAGACTGCCTATCATAGAGAGATATGTCCTTTGATCAACATCCGGTGAAACACCATTTTTACTGAGCTTGCAACCAACCACCATAGGTGTTCTAACTGGAGAGGAATCTTCCATCTGAAATTTCTTCAACATCTCTTTCAAATATTTTTCTTGAGAGATAAATATTCCTGCAGAACTTTGTTTTACTTGTAAGACAATAAAATATGACAGTTCTCCTATCATGGACATTTCAAATTCTGTTTGCATAGAGTTAGCAAACCACTGGACAAATGATTCATTAGTACAGCCAAAAATAATATCATCTACATAAACCAAAACAACTAGTAAATTATCACCTTCAGACTTAATGTAAAGGTTGTTGTCAACAATACCTTTCTTTAATCCTTTATCTTGTAAAAATTTGTCTAGTCTATAATACCAAGCTCATGGTGCTTGTTTCAGTCCATATAAGACCTTCTTCAGCTTGCAAACATTATTAGGATTATATGTTAATGAGAATCCTTTAGGTTGTTCCATATATACTTCTTCCTCTAGATCTCCATTAAGAAATGTTGACTTAACATCCATCTGATAAACTTTAAAGTTCTTATGACATGAATAAGCAAGAAACATTCTGATAGCTTCCAATCTTGCCATTGGTGCAAAAGTTTCATCAAAGTCCTGACCTTCAACTTGTGCATACCCTTTACAGACCAATCTAGCTTTATTTCTAACAACTTGTCCATTTTCATTCATTTTATTCTTGAACACCCATTTGGAACCTATTACATTTTTATCTTCAGGTCTAGGGACAAGCTGCCAAGTATTGTTCTTCTCAATCTGATCAAGCTCTTCATTCATTTCTCTAATCCAATCATCATCCTGGCTAGCTTCCTCAAAAAATTTAGGTTCGGTCATAGATAAAAAGGAAACATGAGATTGTTTTGAGTCTTTAATCAATTTCCTTCTTGTTTGAACTCCTTTATTTATATCTCCAATTATCTAATTTTCAGGATGATTCTTTCTAATAATTTTGAGAGGTGATTTTGCTTCTTTCTGCTGATTTATGTCAGTCTGAGTATTCATATCTTCATCTAATTCAGATTCGTCCTTTTATGATCCTTGGACCTGTTCATCTTCATCTTCAACTATATCTTATGTTCTTGGTTCAGCACTGCTTCCATTTCTGACTAGGATTTCTTCATCAAATTTTGTGTCTATACAATCAACTAGTTTATGCAGTCTCTTATTGTAGCATTTGTACCCTTTACTATTTGTAGCATAACCCAAAAAGATACCTTCATCAGCTCGGTCATCATATTTGCCAATATTTTCATCATTGTTCTTGATATAACATTTACTCCCAAAAACTTTAAAATTCTTGATTGAAGCAGGTCTTCCAAACCATAGTTCATAAGGGGTCTTGTCATTGTGTGGCCTAAGATGAGCTTTGTTAAGGGTATGAATAGCTGTATGGATTGCTTCCACCCAATAAGTCTGAGGTATGTTCCTTTCATTCATCATTGATCTTTCCATTTGTTGTACTGATCTATTCTGCCTCTCAACAACTCCATTTTGCTGTGGAGTCCTTGGAATTGTGTACTCTCTTTTGATCCCATGTTTATCACATAACTCTTTGAAGTTCCATGAACTAAAATATCCTCCTCTATCAGACCTTACTGCCTTTAATCTTTTTCCTGTTTGATTCTCAGTCAAAGCCTTAAACGCTTTGAATTTTTCAAATGCTTCAGATTTTTCCTTTAAAAAGGCAACCCATGTTAGTCTAGAATAATCATCAATAATCAACATAAAATAGTTTTCTTTTCCTGTACCTTGTTTTCTTGATGGTCCACATAAATCCATATGTACTAAATGGAGAGGTTTTTCTGTTGAGGGAAATTTTTTATATTTGAACTGAGTGTGAATAATCTTTCCTATCTGGTAGGGTTTACAAACAGAGTCGTATGGCTTTGATATCTTCGGGAGATCAACTACTGCCCCATTGTTTCTGAGCTTGATTATATGATCAAAATTTAGGTGTCTAAGTCTCCTATGCCACAACCAAATTTCATCATACTTGATTACGTGACATTCTTCTTTTTCTTCTTTTAACACATAGACATTATTTTCTGTTCTTATCCCTTTTGCAATCAGTTGTCCTGAACTCAAAGCCTTTATTTTACAATATTTAGAAGTAAAAACAACTTCACATCCTTTGTCACAAACTTGACTGACACTTAGCAAATTATATTTCAGACCATCTACAAACAACACATCTTGAGCTTTTCCTTTGCCATTACTCAAGCTTACCATTCCTTTACCTTTTATTTTTCCTGGTGCATCATTTCCAAAAGTTACATTCCCTGATTTGTTTTCACTTAAAGTTAGAAACTTACTTTTGTCTCCAGTCATATGTTTGGAACATCCACTGTTAATATATGAGGGATTCTTTTGTTTTTGGGCTGATAATACTAGTCCACAATTGTCATCTGCTTTCTTCTTCCAAACCTTGACATTTTCAACAGTAGGGATCAAGTTTGGATTATAATTCCTTAAGCGCTAGTTTGTAGCTTTATGTCCATAATTATGGCACTTGTAACATTCTGGTTCATTGAATAATAGATCATAACTATTGTTATGCTCATAACTGTTGTTGTATTTCACATGTGTCCTTCTCCCAATCATCACATGATTTATATTCTGTGATTGTTTGTTGCTTGGATGTCTCAATCTTTGTTGTGGAAGATAGTTATTCGTTGAATATCTTGATTGTTCATATCTAAATTTTAAAGAACATTTTATAGCCTTGTGACCAAAATTAGAGCAGAAAAAACAACAACCATAGAAAAAACCTTTGTACCTTGAAAAAATATGTCTTCTTTGAGGAGGTCGATTTCTTTCATGCCGGTAACCTTTCTGATCTACAAATTCGGTTCTGGTACTTTTTCTTTCATTCCTTCTTGGTGGTTGATTTTCTTTCTTTGTTTCTGCAGAGTGACCATTGTCAATGTTTGAGGATTTGACAAACTTGATGAGTTATGTATTACTTGGATGATCACTACTTGATCCTTCTTCATATCCCAGTCCAGCTTTCAACTTTGGATTTCTTTGCTAATTTAGAATGGAAGTTAATCCTTTTGAGGCTTTAATGCAGATTTTGGTGAAACAATCCCTTAAACTTCTCCATTTCTTTTCTGGTTTTTACTATCTCTTCTTCTAAGGCTTCACAACTGGCTTTCTTCTCTGACAATTGTTGTTTTAGTATGTCTTCTATTTTCTTTGCCTCTTCTAATTTCACTTTCAGCAAGTCAACGTCTTCATCAAGATGTTTACTGTCTTTCTCGAACTGTATCAACAATTGTTTTTGCTCACTCTTCTTAATTTCAAGTCTGTCAATTTCTTCTAGTGCACTGATCAGTTATCCTTCCATATCAACCACAGCTTCTTCATCATCATCATCACTGCCTATTCTTTTATTATCATAATCCTCTTTGGCCATAAGCATGAAGTCAATTGCCTTATCTTCATAGGAAGAGTCACTATCAGTGTCTTCTAAGGAATTGTCATTATTTGCAACCAAACTTTTTTTCTTATTATATTTCTTGTATTTGTACTTCTTTTCATCATTAGAGTTCTGGTCCTTTTTTTGATGGAGACACTTAGATGCAAAATGACCTATCTTACCACAGTTAAAGCATTTGAAGGGCAACTTCCGGTGATATTTTCCTGATCCTTTCTTTAACCTTCTCATAAATTTTTCCTCAATATCATCTAATTTTGAATCAATATTCTTGTCTTCTTTAAAATATGCTTCTCTAGTACTGGATTTATCTTTGTTAATTCTCATTTCATATGCAGTTAGAGTTCCTAGGAGTTGATCAAT
>JZKD02S1888158.1:9476-23323 GCA_000966675.3 Picea glauca | reverse complement strand
CTGCAAAAACTTACGAAATAAAAGACTTCTCCCTAGCTAATGATGCAAAAACACACTCTTCAAACAAAGAAGAAAATGAAAAGAGATTTATTTATTTATTTAAGTGCTAGTAAAGCAACAAAGGGAAAATACTGACAAGAACAAAAACATGAAAAACAAATTCTGGCTTAAAGCGCAGATCGCAAAGAATCAGAGTAAAGACACACAATGGCAATAAATGAAACAGAGACTCTTACGCTTGTCTAAAAACCATAATTTTTTTTTTTATATATTTTGTCAACTATCAACTGAGAAAAAACAGGCTAAGGGTAAGATGACCTAACCTACTGACTGTTCAACCCTAGACTCAAACACCTGAGAGGAATACTTCTCATCAAAGGAGGGGATGAATTCCCCACCCTGAACAAAAAGTAGTCTGTCAAGCACGCTACTGTCACTAAAACAACACGCGTGCAACCGCGTGCTGAGCTGAAACAAGATGCGTGTACACGCGGGCTGACCTTGTATAGGCCACGTGTATGTCTAAATTCTAAGACAAAAATGAAAACAGATAGTCCATAACAGGAAGAGGCCTCTGATATTGATAACCAGGGTCCCTTGAAGGCTTGGATGCTCTTTCTAACAGAAAAGAAAAATAATGCAAGGAATAACAAGGCGAAAAAAGAAATCTGAGATAGGACTGTGAACTAGCAAGACTCAGACAGGGTTCCAGAAAACCCCCTGAGAATGTATAATTCTGATAGGGAAGAGGAGGAATGCCTCTAAATTTCTTTGAACTCCTACACGCTACTGCTATCTCTACAGCTAGCGTTCACACGTGGGATGTAAGAGGATAGGGTGCGGGTACACGCATGCAGGCCTTCTTCAGGTCACGTGTACCTCTGTGTATCACGACAAGTACCATCAAGAAAAAGTCAGGGAAAAATGGTATGAAGAACTAGGCTCCCTGCTAGCTCAGACCTTACAAAAAAAGATAGGCAAAGAAAAACAAAAAACCTATTCTTCAAACTACCCAGAAACTTTAAATAAATCCAGAAACCCTAAAGAGTATTATCCCCAGTATGATTGCCAATTCTTTTGTTGGGAAAAATACCCTACGGACTAGCAAACTAGGGTCAGACTTGCATGCAGATTTTGACCAAAAAGAAATCACTTTTTTACCTCTTCTTCTGTCCTCCAACTACTTTGCGTTAAATCTCCTTTGGCATGAGGAAAGGCTAAAGGGTTGGGACAAGGGATTACGTAAATGGGCAGAGTTTCTTTGTTATATTTGTTTCTCCTCCAAATGGTACCCCTACCCTTTCTTTTATAGGCTAGAAGGAGATAGGGTTTTGGATGAACCCTCGGCCATGCATGGCTGGGAGTTTCAGTTAACTGACCCATAGCTTTTTGTTTTGTTGGCAACTTTCCTTTTTTCATGCTTTGTTAGGTACACGCGGGCTATAGTGAGTCAGCCAGCATGCACACACGTGCAGTAATAGGTTAGGGCACGTGGGCCTTGACACAAGAGGATTTTCAAAGAGTTGTTCAACAGAATTTTGGAAAAGAAGGGATATGAGTTGGCCTGATGCCAAGTAATCATGTGTGGTTCAATTTAGGGTTATAACATTCAGAGAGCTTGAAAAAGAATAAAAGAATGCTACGTTACAAAGGAGGATCGAGTGTCGCAGACATACTATTTCCAAGCACAAGGAACACATGGATGCTCAAAGAAAAGGGATATATGTAGGAAAAGGACACTCAGGAAAAATCCTTTGTGGGTCAAGATGTCAGGACGCAGAGGCAAAGTGCTACAGGTCTTGCGTATAAGACTTGCTTCAGATGGTTCAGTTGAGAGCAACATGGAGCCGACATTAGGCCAAAGATGCAGGTATGCAAATGTGATTAATAAGAAACAATGGTAACGTCCTTCGATGTGATTTTAACGAGCCCAAAGAAGGTAATCTCGTGGGTTTTTCATTTTTAGAGAGTCTGAAAAAATGTAAAAGGAGAATATGTTGGGGTACCTTTTTCGAAGGTAGTCTAGTTGATTCGAAAAAGGGGTAAACTAGCACCGAAAATACGTCTATTCAAAACCATTTTAACAAGTGTGATAAAGAAAAGATCACTTGGCATTTTTTTCATATTTAAAGAGTCTGAAAAAAGCTTAACTATGGACTCTGTCAGGAATTTTCTTCTAGACCATTTTAACTAGTGTGAAGAAATAAGGTCACTCGACGATCTTTTCAATTTTAGGGAGTCTGAAAAGAGCTTAACTATGGACTCCGTGGGGGTTCCTTTTTCATCAATTTAGTCTCTCGGGTTCGAAAAAGGGGTAAAATTATACCTGAGAATACTCTTCTAGAGAACCGAGGCTTCTAGAGTATACCTTTGTTCACACAGTTGACCATCCAGACCAAAAAATGGGTAAACTACCTCCGGATAGATATGCCTTCAAAATTCATTTTAGCAAGCATGAAGGTCAACAAGATTGCTCGAAAATATTTTCATTTTTAGAGGGTCTGAAAAGGGCTTAAAAGAAGACCCGTTATGTTTTGGGAGTCCCAAGGGTGAGTTCAAGCGAGATAATGAATCATGCGAATGAGGATCATACTCGTAATCAGGAAAAAATAAAAAGGAATCCCAGGCCTATAGTCATTAGTCATAGCATGGACGCCAAAATGCAACCAGGATCTATCTAGGGCGTCCATGTACATGTAGGCTTATACCACTAAATTACGACACTTCTAGAGAAGAAAGAGGGTTCAGTGTCATGATTCGGTGGGATCGATCCTATGGCAAAGAGAATAAGACAACGAGGTGAAACAAGTGGAGGTGGAATCCTATCTTAGATGCACAAAGTTGGAAAAATGACTTTTTACCAAAAGACCTTGAAAATGACCCAAATCTCCAAAAAAATTCCTGATACCCAAAGTACCATTTATTGTAAAATACCCTAAGAAACTCTTGAATCATTTTTCAGGTTAGAAGAATGACAAAAAGGTCCAAAAAATGACAAAATGTGGCCAAAAAGTATATAAATAGAAGTTGGCAGCTCATTATCACTATTTCTAATTGAGAAATTGACTAAAAGCAAAAAATACCCCTTCTTGAAAAGAATTGATTTCGGGAGCTTCAGTGGACGAAACGAACTTTCGCTTGGACCAAGTAAGTACATACTAACCCCTCTTGCAATTCAATTATTCCTTTACGCATTTAATTTTGTTTTTTGGAGGGGCACCGAACTTTAAAAAGGTTGACCCTACATACATGCGGGTTGTCCTATGACAACCTGCGTGTGCACGCTGGCAGCAGAAAAACTGCATGCGTTCACACATGACTGTGCACACTACAGCCCGCGTGTACCCTTCATTTTGTGGAAAAAATTTAAAAATTGCAAGAGTTAACCCTCATGAACTTTGTCTATTATAGGATGTATGTTCACTGGAGAGAGAGAGAGCATTAGGACATTGATATTTTGGTCGATGAGGACCCTGATTCTCTTGCCGCATTGTTGCAATGTGGTTTGTTAAAGTTTTTCCATTGTCCTTTCATGTGGGCAAAACCTAGGCTACTGAATGCCTTGGTTGATTATTGGTATCCTGACGCAGAGGCCTTCATGCTTGAGGGAAAATCATTGACTCCAACGACCGAGGATATATACTTTCTGATTGGCCTCTCAAGGAGAGGGGAACCAGTCAATTTTCGCACTTTTCCTTCCAGGCCTCACAACATATCGAAGTTGATTGAACTCCATTGTGAAGCCGACACAGACAAAATGAGCACACAAGTGCCGATAAGTAGGATTTAAAACTTATCATTGAAAGTGATAGTGTTTCTCATTGGGTGGATCATTGGGTCTGTATCTTTGCATCAGGCTTCCTGGGTACACATGAATTGTGCGGTTCAGTGCTTAAATGATTTTTTTTTTTTACTGGAGCACCACATTACTGTATTGTATGAAGAGGTAACTAACAGAGTGTCGAATGTGGAGGCACAAAAACTTTGGGTTTGGGACTATTCTTTGTGCTTTCTTCTTCTTTGAGAGTGCCTAGTTTTAGTCCTAGAGAGACGATACGAGGGCACTAGGCCCCTCACCCCACGCTATGCATATAGGTGTTTTTTTTCCGCGATAGGGGGGAGGAAGGACTATTGAGGCCTTTGACGACAAGTGTTTTTCTTGGTGGGCAGGACAAATTCCGACCATAGAGGACTACCCCTATGTCGAGATCAACTTCTCTAGAGATCCTGAGATGCCAGTACCTCCTAGAGAGGAGTGAGGAGAGATGGGTAAGTTTTTTTTTTTTAGGAAGTTATTTAATTTTTATGTTTTTTCACATATATAAAAAAACAAATTTATGTACCAGAGTATTTGACAAATATGTATCTGTTCTATGTAGATGTGGGGACAGTGCGTCCAACAGAAATTTCAAGGACTAAGCGACGTCCTCAACCAGAGGCAGGACCAACTGTGGCTGGTGGACCAATAGAAGCAAGGGGAACTCTAGCCAAAGAGGCCGAGAGAGTATTGAAACGGGTAGAGCGGAACCTCACCATGCTTACTCGGATAGTCCCCATGGCGGAGATTGAGGATCTCCCACTGTCCATGCAGACTCATGTTGTTGGGGTACCACAGACCTAGGTCCAGCTTTTTCGTCATCTAGATAACATCGTTGTTCACTATGTTAGGGCCCACAGGCCCCGTCCTTATCTTAGACTAGACTTCTTTTGTACCGAGGGCACCATTTGTATATTTTTGAGGGCATAAGCACCGTGACTCTTTACTGGACACATATTTTTTGAGGTGCTCGTGCCCACTTATGTACTTTGACACTTTGCGATATATATATGCGTATTTACATATTTTTGTGTTTTATGGATTACATTTATTTTCGAATGTATTTACGTGTGTGTGTGTGTGTGTGTGTGTGTGTGTTTCTTACATGTGTGCAAGATGCCAATCTAATATATGATTATCTAGAGTATCTGTAACTTGATTTAATCTCCTAGGAACATGGATATACATAATGTAATCAAAGATTCGTTCTAAGAGACGTACCCTAAGGAACTGTTTGTGTAGAGTAGGATCATGAACGTGGTAAACTCCATTTAATAGAGACATAACTAGCTGAGCATCTAAATAGACCCGGAGGTGAGTTATACCAAGCGACAAAGCGTCACGAAGAAACTCAAGAAATGCGTTGTATTCAATGACATTGTTTGTGGTGTCACCTAAACAGATACCTCCTAAAGATAGCAATTGGCCCCGAGGTGTGAAAATCACCCAGGCTGCAGAAGTAAGCCTCTGAGTGTGTCAGCTAGTGCCATCCGCGAACCCAATAAACACTTCTAATTCACTTGACATCTGTCACAGTGAAAAAGATAACATAAAAACTGACACATCCATAAAACCAAAAGACAAAACTAAAAAGTAATAGTACAAATACTATACATATGTTACAAAAATTCACCCGAGGCGACCTACCTATGAGTAATACTTCTTGAGGTAGAGCTCATTTCTAGGCTCCACCAAAACATTTCCGTCAAAGTCCACCAGTTGATAAGCGCCCTTTCTTAGAACCTCTTTTACGATGAAAGGTTCGAACCACATAGGTTTGAACTTGCCTGCCCCTAGGGGGTCCTTATATTGGTCATAGACCAGGACAAGGCCATCTTCAGAGAAAATCCGAGGATGAACATACTGATCATATTGACACTTGAATTTTTGTTTGTGAGCTTCGTTAGCTAAGGCCACATCATGACGCTGATCATTGAGCTGCTTGAGATATAATAAATGTTATTCAAGCGGTGAAGTGTCTGGAAATAACTATACTTCCAACTTTAAAGATGGGATATGGAATTCTATGGGAAATATTGCTACCATCCCGTAAATGAGTTGAAAAGGTGAGAAATTGTTTGTAGTCTTAACGGATGTTCGGTATGCCCATAATGCTGAGTATAACATCAAATTCCAATTTGACTTAGTCGAATTGATCATTCACTGTAGAATGGTCTTAAGAGATTTATTTACAACATCCACCTGACCATTCGCTTGGGGGTAGTAGGGTGATGAATTTTCTTTCCGCAACCCAAGATTTGACGTTAACTAAGTCATCATTTTGTTCTGAAAGTGACTGCCATGGTCAGTGACAATTTCTCTCGGGACACCGAACCTTGCTATTATCTGGTTGAACAAAAAGAGAGTTGTTGTCTCCCCATCATCTTTGAATGTTGGCATAGCTTCGACCCACTTGGTGAAGTAGTATACTACTATGATGATATAGCGGTGCCCCCTTGTTGAAGGGGGGTTACATGTAATGTAATCAATCCCCCATTTAGTGAAGGGACCAACGATAATAACGGGAAACATGGGAGTGGGGTGTGCCCTCATCTTCCGAGATAAGATATGACATGGGTGGCACTTCTTGATCGATTCAACAAAATATTTGATTAATGTCAGCTAGAATTAACCAGCTGATAGAATTTTTTGGGTTGTTGCCAACCCAGACAAACGATCGCCACATGCTCTAGTGTGGCAATCATTAAGCATGATTTCCACTTCTTCATGAGTGAGACGTCGATGAAGGATGTAGTATATAACTCGATGATACAAAGTGTCCTCGAGTATGAGATAGTTCTTAGCCTGATGGTGTATATGATGACACTCATCACGAGAAGCATAGGTGGGACACTTAAAAGTATAGAGATAGACAAGCACATATCCATACTAAGGGTCGAAAGACGTGATCAAAAAAATTTCTCCTTTGATAGGCGACTCGTCGGGTACAAAATCATTTGATTCGATTGGAATTTTCGATATGTGTTCCACGAAGACCATCGAATTTTTGGATTTCGATGAAACGAACTCCAAGTTGAATTCCTAGAGGATAACTATCCATCTACTGATCTTTCCACTGATGAATCATCATGTCAATATGTATTGAAATGGATTCACGATGACAATGAAGGTGGTCTTGCAAAAAAAAATGTAATGACAAAACCGGTTGACAGCATGGACTGCTACCAACGCAAGTTTTTCAAAGTGGGAATAATTGAGTTTTGATCCAACTAGGCCTCGGCTCAGGTAATAAATCACGTATTCTGAGAGAAAATCATCCTCCTGAACTAAGACCATATCGATGGTCGAATCCATAGTGGCCAAGTATAATAAGAAATCTTTATTATAATTGGGTGGTTGAAGCAGAGGGGTAGATATGAGGGCACGTTTCAATGTTGCAAAAGAGTGTTGAGCAGGTTCGTCCCATTGAAAATGAACGTCCTTCTTCAATAAACACATAAAAACCTTTGTGATCTCGACATAGTTTGTGATGAAACACCGTAAAAGGTTCACTTTCCCTTGCAAACTTTGAAGTTGAGGGATGGTGCACGGGGGAGAAAATTGAACTATTGCCTCAATCTTTAGAGGTTCGACCATGATCCTTGTGGTCAAAACTATGAAACCTAGCAGACGACCCGATGTGACGCAAAAACTACACTTGTTTGGATTCAAGCGAATTTGGTAGTAGCGACATCGTTCAAGGATAATTCGGAGGTGTGCCAAATGATCATCTCTCTTACGATATCATGATGCTAAATCATCAAGATAAGCCTCGACTATGTGTTTGAGGTAGTGGAAATAAAAATACATGTCCCACTGAAACGTAGCTCCAACATTTTTTAGAGCAAAAGGCATCTTACGATAAGAAAATGTACCCCACGGACAAATGAAAGTGGTTTTGTGTTGGTCTTCGGGTTTTATTTGTATCCCAAAAAACCATCCATGAATGAAAAAGCCTCGCAACCTGCGCATTCATCGACTATCTAGTCAATAAATGACATGGGGAAATTATCTTTTGGGTAGGTCTTGTTCAGATCATGGAAGTCTATACATACATGAATCGTACCCTGTTTCTTATTGACTGTCATGAGATTTGACACCCATTGATTCAATTGGATGGGGTAGATGAAACCAACTTTAAGTAGTTTCTCTACTTCATCCTTGATAGTTTTTGCTTTCTTAGGATTGACCGGACGAAGCTTCTGCCAGACCGACTTGACATCAGGATAAGTCATGATTTCATATTCGATGATTCTTGGATCTATGCTTAGAATTTCCTCGTAAGACCAGGCAAACACGTTGCAAAATTCTTTAAATAAATCCATGTAGATTTGAATCTCCACGGGGGAGAAATCTACTCTAACGAAAATATTCTCCATGATGCTAGGGGTTCTGGAGATGTCAATAGGTATTGTTTCAGCTATTGTTGCCATATTTCCTTCAGTGTAAACTGCATGCATTTCCAAAGGATTAATAGGACAATCTTTATCTCCATTCATAGTCAGAGTTAATTCACCTACTTCAATTTGTCTTAACTCTCGGAGGAATTAAGATCTATGATGAAGATCATCCCAGGGTCTGTCCAGACTAGTCATTGCCTCAATAATCACCTTGTCTAAGGGCAAGACTAAGTCTAAATAATCTGTATCATCAAGGGAACCTTAAGCCCAAATAGGCTCGAGCACCAGATCTAACTCTTCCGCGGGAGTCATATTGAGGTCGATAGAAGCTCGTTGAATTATCGAGTATGCAATTTCTTCCATGGAAAAAGGCATGGCCATGCCATGGTGCTCTGGCCCTTCCATATTAGTTGATGGGGAACGAAGAGTCCATGGATCATTAAAGTACGTCGTGCAAAATGACAAGATTTGAAATATTTCAGCTCAAGGCTAGTTGGAGTCAAACGACATGTAATGGACATTTTCAGTCGGAGGCGGGTAATCAAAAGTACCCATCAAATGTGGGCACAAACCAACCCCTACGTTGACAATTTCGAGCTAAGGGTTATCAATCATTGGGACCGTGGAGACTCCCGATGAAGGGTGAGGATGAGAGAAGGATAACTAATCAATGGTCACAATCTGATCCTCGTGTGGAAACAACAAGACCTGGAAAACTTTCGCGACCACTACTTGCATAGCATAGGTCCAAATCCTTCCTAACAGAATACTGTAGTTGAGAGACGCATCAACCACTTCAACTTCAACACACATGGTTTTTCCCCCTAACTGCATGGGGAAAGAGGGAATGATCCCATGTGGTTGGAAATAATGACCATTAAAATATGTAAGAAGAGTAGGTGACAGAGACAAAATGGGTTGCGTATGGCCTTCCAACACACCAAAGACATCACGCATGTTGAGGTGTCCTCATCCACCACTGTACAAAAAATATTTTGGGTAAATGTTTTCATGGTGTAGGCCACTACTATCTGAAAAGCTACGTGGTAAGGAAGACAAGGTTTTAAGTCAATCGTATCAAGCATGATCATTCTCTGATTACAATTCTCAACAGATCCTAGGGTATCTAACAGAGCCTTTCTCTAGGAAGGGCAACTCTAGAGGACTTCCAAAGAAGACATCACACAAGAGGTTTGTGATAAATCCTCCACCACAAAGTAGTTATGGGCAACCTGTGTGTTTGGATTGTGAGAAGATTTCTTGAACACATCTTTTGGGATGCGTGTCGTTGTTTCACCCAACGTCTTCTCAATCTAGAGAGGAATAGGTGGGTTTTCAACTTATTTACCCTTCTAAAAGGTTCTTAGAATTCCATAATCATGTTCTCTAGTTGATATATAGGCATCACCTTTCATCATATACACATTTGCGGATGAGGGACTACTCAAAGATGGAGGGGGTCCTTGACTGCCCCCTTTCGTGCTCGAGGAGGCTTGAGTTATATTTTTCCCATGTGGAAATGGGTTCGTTAACACGACAGGATGTTGTTATGCCAATAACTTCTGGGCCTCCGCAAACCGAGGGAACTGGTGGGTCGGGTGGTCTTCCTTGCAAATATTACAAGGATACTTCAACTTCTTCTTTACACTGTTGCCCCCGCTAGCATTATAGGTAGGTTTCTTATCCCCCTTACCCTTCTTTTGTTGTTTCTTCTTTCCATCAGGCTGTTGGGTGGCCTTTGGGTTTGTCATTTACACACTGTGTAGATCTGACTTTTGGGTAGGGGGAACAGCTGAATCGTTGGTCTAGCTGGCCACTATCTGTTGTATCGACAATTGTTGCAATTGATTTGATAATGGATCAATGGAATTTGTTTGTGTTGAACCAATAATTCCATCAGCATGTGGTCTAGACCTTTGTTTGGTCTTGTCAAGTATTGACCTTGGTGCATCTGGAAGCATCTTGTAAAGTAAACCAGATTGAGAGTAAATCAGTTCTAGTTGTTGATCTCTCATTATCGAATCTTCCTCGGAAAACACCCCAGATGTTGCGACGCCTTTAGACAACTGGGGTACCAAAGACTTAAGGAACCACTCAAGAAAGAATGCTGGTGGGACTGGCACTTTAATCAAACTCTTCCGGCGTCTCCATTATCAAATGTGATTTGAGATATGGTCTTCTTTTGTCTGCTTGAAGTTGGCCAACAATTCAGTGCTGACATCATATCTCACAAGTAATTGGAAATTGTTTAAGAGAGCCATTGCCAATTCATCGAAGGAAGAGTATCGTGAGTGGTCGAGCTCGATGTACCATTTTGCAACACTCCCTATGAGAGTGCATTGAAAAAATCACAAATGAACGGAGTCGTCTCTTAACGAGTTGGAAGAGCACCATAAGTGGAAGGTAGTCACATGATCGCTGGGATCTTCATTAGGCTTGGCCTCAAACTTTGGAATGTCTGAAGGCAACTTGGTCAGAATAGGAGGCTAACTCGGATCATGATAGATGGGGTCATTTAAAAGACTTTTCAAATATAGCAAGTGCAGGGTTTCCAGAAATGGTAGTTTGGGTTGTGGATTGTAGCCAGGGAAAAAGGAGCCTAGATTTTGACTGGCACCGTGTTGCCAGGAAAAGTTAGGTTGTTGGCCAGGGGTTTGATAATCACCATGGCCATGACTAGCATACATATTCGATGCTTGTTGAGACATCATCTACTGGTTCCCATAATAGGATGTAAAGGGATGAGCTTGCATCACATTCCAAGGATTTTGGGAGGGGTTGCCCCCTGCCGATCCAATGAGAATAGGCGTTGGTCCTTGCCTCGGGTTCCACTGGGTATGGAAGGGGTTGCCCTCGATCAACATCCCTAGCAAGGGGACTGGTCCTTGCCATGGATTCCAAGGTTCTTGTGAGGAAGGAATTCCTAAGTGTGCCCCTGTGCAAGGATAATACCCTGTACAGGATGTGGTTGTCCATAATCGGGGTTGCCCCTGACTGAGATGGCAGCTGACGAGAAAGTGTTGTTACCAAACACATCGGACAAAGAGAAATGTGTCGAACCAACCAACATGTTATAAGGAGGGAGTGCTTGACTAACTTCTCTAAACAATTTTACGTTCGGCCCGACGGAGTGTTGAGGAACATCGCTGAGCGAGGGGGACGAAGGGGGTATATGAGACCTACTGTAAGGGAAAGTGGTAAAGGGAGCTGAAGTGCCCCCCATAAATCCTTACAGAGGAGTGTTGGAACTCCCTGCCCCCAGACCTAAAGTCTATAGAGTGGAGGAGTGTTGTTATAGGAGAAGACCCAGGGTTCAATGCTCAAGAGCGCACCAACAAAGCCCTAACTACCAACCCTTTCGGCAACACCTGTGAAGCAGATGAAGTCTCATCTGAGGTAGAGGCAGGGGTAGTTGCAAGACTCAGGTGTCTGCAACCTTAGCTGGGACACAAATATGTGATTCTATCCTTATAGCGCACTTAACATCGATTATTCATCTATATTCAACCCTTCTTATACTTCGCAGATAGCACAGAGCATTGCAACATTCACTTATATCTAATATATTTCATCACTTAGCAATAGTAAAATAGGTCAGATCTAGTAGATCAGAACTAAGCATCTTCATACACATCAGATCTAACATTCATACACATCTAGGAAGCACAAAGCCTAAGTAGATCTATCTAAATATATCAAAGCACTTAGAAATGGAAGAGATAAATGCATCAAATCAAATCACAAAGAGTAATACATAGATTTATGTGGTTCAACCTCTCCTTGGGGCTACGTCCACCAAATCTTCTTCTTTATTAGTGTCTTCAATCGGTTACAACACAAAGCCACTCTGTTATCACTGAAATTTCGTCTGCACATGGAGACAAGAACTCTGCATCATCAAAACAGCAATGAAGTCATTCATGGCACTGAATTAGTTCCACAACATTCCAGAAGGGTCAAAAACTATACAAAGTAACCAAAAATTGAAAGGCTCTTTACAGCAGTTTGATGCGCGCGCGCATGCACGGGACAAAAATGTGTTATTAGCGCATGCGCGCTCGACGCGCGGCTGTCAATACAAAAACCTGCGCATTTGCTAAAACGACGCATTAATTGAATAGGTCGGCCTCCCAACCGCTTACGGACCGGCTCCCAAGTTGATTTGACTCTTAAATCAGAGCCGGATCTACAAAATCGGTGGGTTAATGACCTAAGTAAACCCTAAAAGGGTCCCTGTTCACACTTGGAGAAGGTTATGTGACCACCTGAAGAGATGCTATAAAAATCCGTGAGGATACACTGTTTTGGCAAGGAATTCCAAGCACTGTTATGCTGTTCAGATGGTTTAAGGGCTCATCCTTTAACAAACAACCCATCAGCTGCATCACCGAGAGTTCTTTCACTGCTATGCTCATTTCTTCTCATTTGTAAGGAAAGAAAACTGTGTGAGGGCCCCAAAGAGCCTTCCGTTGGAGGGAGAAGGAGCCTCTGGACTCTTCCTTCAGCATGCTCCGATTTCATCAATACACCTGCCTGAAACTATTGGTGACACTTGTGTTTTGCGTTTGATGTTTGTTGCTTCTTGTTGCAGTTTTGATTTTTTTTTAGTTCGTATTAGATTGTAGTTCTTTTTGTTTCTCTAACCCTATGCTGCCACAGCTGTTCTGCCCTGCTAAACCCAACAGGGTATGCAAGCACTCCCTATTTTCTCACCTAGTGACCATTTGAACGCGAACAGACTGACGACTCCACTGGGGAGTTAGGTATCAAATCCTCCCTCATTTGGGTTTTATTTTCTTTCCTTTTGGTTTTATTAACTTGCAGGGACACAAACCGGCCTCCGCTGACCTGCTAATCAGTCGATTCACAGGAGAATCGAGAGAAATCCATCCGGAGTTTCTTTCTTGGTAACTTATCACAAGCACGCGGGTATTACACCCCATAGATGCGCGCATGCGCTTTGGTTCTTAATACGGTACGCGCGCATGCGCTTTGGTTCTTAATACGGTTCGTGCGCAGGCGCCACACGCGCCTCTGTCCATACCAAAGGCCGTGCCTTTGAGCTAAATTTTTCATTGTAAGGTTTTGGATGTGGGGAAAGTCATTTTCCTTCTCAAGAATGATGTTATGCATGCTCTAAATACTGCACCACTTAGACCCCTCAACTTATAAAGGGGATAGTCAAACAAACATAGGCACTTAGGTGGATAAAAATCATTTTTCCCTTATTTGCTTTTCGCCACGTGGATGACTTGCTTTGATTTATAATCTAAGTTGAACATCAACTTGTAATCGCATCTAAACTCACATTCGGGACTAGAAGTTGCAAGTAACAATCTGGAGTATGCTCTTCTCTCGCGCCATCAAGCGATCTTGAGAATCAGAAAAAGATTGCGAAAACGATCTCATCTCCCTTTAAAAAATTTCAAAACTTTTAGGAGAGGACAACGGCTCTTTAGAGACCCCTCTTAGTTTCATTTTTTCAAAACACATTCTTGTAACGGGCCCATACATGTTGTTTTCACTCTTTTCGTCGTTTGATGAGCAAAAAGTGAGTGCTTACATGCCTAGTTGGGCTCTGCTAGTCATGACAGCTGTATGGTAAAAGGTTAGAAAGAAAACAACAAAGC
>JZKD02S1888147.1:36507-58839 GCA_000966675.3 Picea glauca | reverse complement strand
GCAGTGAGAGATAGATCATTCCCTTTTGGATACCACAATCCAAACTCTTCTGTACCTTTTAGATATCTGAATATCCTCTTCACTTCCATAACATGTGATTCCTTTAGTGCTGCTTGAAATTGTGCCACCTATCCAACTTCCTGCGTCACATCCGATCTGGAAGTTGTCACATAGAGTAAACTACCAATCATAGATATGTAGAACCTATGATATGCATATTTGGATATATCATATTTTCTCAGTTTGAAACTGGCCTACATGGGAGTAATTACAGGCTTGCAATATACCATTCCAAATTTCTTCAACATTTATTTGATATACTTGGCCTGGGAGATGAAAATACATGTGTCTAACTGACATATGCAGAGTCCCAAAAAGAAATACATCTCACCAAGTAATAACATTTCAAATTCATTTTGCATGTCTTAAGAAAATTTATGACTCATCATATCATCATTATTGCCAAAAATAATGTCATCAACATAAACTTCAATTATCAACAAATTATTTTGATTTACCTTTATGTAGAGATTGTTGTCTTCATTTCCTCTCCTGAATCCTTGTTGTTGTAGATACCTATCCAATCTTGAATACCATGCTCTAGGGTATTGTTTGAGTCCATATAGTGCCTTCTTCAATCTACAAATATAATATTCCTTTTCTAATAGTATAAATCCTTCTCGTTGTTCGATATAGACTTTTTCTTCTAGTTCTCTGTTTAGGAATGTTGATTTTACATCCATATCATATACTTTGATTCTCTTTGAACATGTATAAGCCAAGATCAATCTGACTTCTTCCATTCTAGAAAATGGGGAAAAAATTTCTCCAAAATCTATTCCTTCAACCTGATCATATCCCTTACATACTAACCTTGTTTTATTCTGGGTTACCTGTCCATCCTCGTTCAGCTTGTTTCTGAATACCCATTTTGTACCAATCATGTTCTTATATTTAGGCCTTGGAAAAAGTTCCCATGTTTCATTATTCTCTATCTGATCCAGTTTTTCTTCCATAGCTTTGATATAATGTTCATATATGTTGGCTTCTTCAAAATTGTTGGGTTCAACTGTGGACAACAATGCTAGATTCCTTTGTTCTGGTGAGTGCAATTTTGTCCATGTTTCAACTCTTTTATCCATATTTCCAATGATCTATTTTGGAGGATGATTTTTATGTATTCACCTACTAGGAGTTTTGGGAGATATCTAAAGATTTGTTTGGTCATCTTCCTCTTTCTCTACTTCGGGATGCTCTTCCTCTTCTTACAATTCTTCTTCTTCTTTCAATTCCTCTTGTCCTTCCTGCTATGTTGAGTCTTTGATTTCTTCTTTGAGATTTCAAACACTTGTCTTGTCAATGTGTACATTGATGCTTTCCACTATTTTGTTGAGTTTCATATTGAAACACATGTATGCCTTGATTTTTCTTGAGTACACTACAAATATGCCTTTGTCAACTCAGGAGTCAAATTTCCCAATCTTGTCATATTCTCTTTTGATGTATCACTTGCTTCCAAACACTCTAACATGCTTCACATTTGTCGGTCTTCCTTTCCATAGCTCATAGGGAGTCTTAGCAATGTTACTTATGAGCATTATGTTGGGTATGTGTTATATTCTTTGCACAAGTAATAGTGTTTGCATTGCGTCAGGTGCGCAAAGGGGTTTGAGAAGAGGTGAAGGGGGGAGACATCCCCCCCTGTGGGGGTTCAGGGGGAGAAATCCCCCCATGGGGGGGTTCGAGGGCAGTGCTCCTGAGAAAAAAAAAATTCCTTGGGAAATGTGTTGCATTTTTTGGGCGGTTTTTCTGCACATGGTTTTTGCCAATGGTTTTCTATTTCCGGTTAAGGAATTAGGGTTGTTGACTAATCCAGGTCATTGGGTTAGGGTTTTGGATGTCGTTGGATCCTATATGTATATTTTATTGTAAACAATGCAACACTATGAATGAATATAGAATATGTTGGTTTTCCCTGTTTGGGTTTCCAGGGAAAAAATATTTGTGTAATGTTTGTATTTTCCTTTTTATATTTTTTGTTCTTTTATGCAAAATATGTTTGCACTAAATATTGTACAAGGTTAAAATCTACATTTGGTATCATATATTTGTTGGCTTCAGGGGGATGCCTTTGTGGTCAAGGGTTTGGCTTGGGACTGTGATAATCCTTGGTACAGTGGGAGACCTATGGTATTGATTTTTCAGGTGAAACGAAATGGCAAGCAATTCGAAAATGGAGATCGAGAAGTTTAATGGGAAACTTTTTTGAGTTGTGGAAGCTCAATATGGAATATTTGTTGGTGGAAAGAGATTAGTGGATTGCAGTAGATCCGGGTACTGCACCTACAAGAACTTCAATAGATGACTGGAAAAAGTTGGATCAGAAGGCAAAGAGCACAATCCGACCGTGTCTCTCATATTCAATATTACTGAATGTGTCAGAGGAAGCTACAACCAAGGATCTATGGGATAAGTTGGGGAAGTTGTATCAATCTAAGTCCCTAGTAAATAAACTATTCTTGAGAAAGCATTTGTATAACCTGAGGATGAGAGATGGAGACTCAGTGTAATAGCATTTGAACACCTTCAATATTGTGGTAAGTCAGTTAGTATTTGTTGAGATTAAAATTTCATATGAAGATAAATGTATCAGTTTAATTTGTTCTTTACCAGACTCGTGGGATAGTCTGGTTTTGGCCATAGGTAGTAATACAACTTCCTTGAGGTTTGATGAAGTGGTCTCATCCTTGTTGTCGGAGGAGATGAGACAGAAGAATATGGAAGGGCAGAGCACAGTTGCATTATTTGCAAGAGGACGTTCCTAGAAAATAAATAGATATAAGTTCACAAGTGGGAGATCTAAGTCTAAGGGTAGATCTAAATATCCGAAATTTTTTGTAAAGGTCTATTGGAGATGTGGAAAAGAAGGGCACTACATGAAGCAATGTATATCCAAAGTTGAGAAAAAGAAGGTATCTGGAGAATCTCCTTCTACAGAAGAAAACACCTCCAAGGAAGAAGGAGTGGATGTGTACTTGGATTCTTCAAGCACACATACACATCATGAGGAATGGTTGGTTGACTCAGGTGTATCCTTTCATATGACTCCCCATAATGATTGGTTCTGTGAATATGAAAGGTATGATGTAGGTAATGTTTTCCTAGGTGATGACTCAACAAGAAGAATCATAGGTTGAGGAAAATTCAAGTTGAGGCTCATATATGGAAGGATTAGAACACTTCCTCATGTTTTGCACATCCTTGATTTGGCCAAAAATTTGATTTTTGTAAGAAAAATGGATGATGCAGTGGTAAAAACAATATTTGAAAAGGAACCTGCAGGATGGTTTGAGGAGTAATGGTGTTGTTGAAGGGAGTTTGGTTTGGAACTCTGTATAAGCTAGAAGGAATTACTATTAGTGATGGGTGTAATATTTCCAGTGTTCATGATATTGGAGTTGAAGAAGAAATAACTCCTACAGTCTCTGGAGAATAGGTTATGTTGTGGCATCAAATACTAGGGAATATTGAAGAGAAGGGTCTTCGACTACTACACGATAAAGGTATAGTTGAAGGTATGTCTAACTTCTCTCTGGATTTTGATTTTTGTGAACATTGTGTTTATGGGAAGTAGAATCGGGTAATATTTCCCTCTGGTGCAACGAGGGTAGAAGGAATTTTACAGCTAGTTCACAGTGATGTTTTTGGACCTGTATCAATCCCATCATTGGGAAAATATGTGTACTATGTCTCATTGATAGATGAATTTTAGAGGAATACTTGGATATATTTCCTTAGGAAGAAATATGAAGTCTTTAATAGGCTTAAAGAGTTTAAGTCTCTTGTTGAGAATCAAACAGAGAAAAAAATTAAGGTGCTGAGGACATATAATGGTGGAGAGTTATGTGGGAATGAATTTCAAGAATTCTGTAAGAAGTGCGGTATAGTAAGGCAAAAGACTACTCCATATACACCTCAACATAATGGAATTGTATAAAGGATGAACATGACTCTAATGGAAAAGGCAAGGTGCATGCTCAGTGGTGTCGAGTTAGGATAAAAATTCTGGGCAGAGGCAGTGGGTGTTGCATGTTACCTGGTCAACAAATCACCCTCATCAACACCGGATGAAAAGACTCCACAAGAGGTATGGAATGGTAAGAAGCCTTCTCTCACACATCTCAAGGTATTTGGCTATGATGCATGTGTTCTTGTTCCAAAGGAAAACAGGAGTAAGCTAGATAAGAAAGCTTAAAAGTGTATCTTTTTTGGACATAAAGATGGTCTCAAAGGTTATAATATTTGGAACCCAGAAACTAAGAAGGTAGAGTATATCCGAGAAGTGGTATTTAGAGAAATTAAGGATGATGTTAAACAAGAATTCCTACCAAGTAAGGAAGAACCAAAGAAAATAGAGTTCGATTTAAAGGATGATGAGTCAGACTCTACAGAAGAACATGAATCAGAAGAACAAGATCCTCATACTCCAGTATTGAGGAGATTGGTTCGAGAAAGAAGGCTACTGGAAAGATATACTCCATCTGATTTATGTTCAAATTATGCTTTGTCTATTACTGATGATGATCCTAGAACTGTCAGGGAGGCAGTGGATTCATATGATGGAAATCTATAGCAAAGGGCCATGGACGAAGAAATGACATCTTTGGATAAGAATGAGGCTTGGGATCTAGTGGAGTTTCCGACTAGAAGAAATCCAATTGGAAGCAAATGGGTATTTAAAAAGAATCTGAATGCAGAAGGAAAAGTGTAGAAATACAAAGCTCGGTTAGTAGCAAAGGGTTATTCCTAGGTTGAAGTAATTGATTTTGGTGAGATTTTTTTCTCTTGTTTCCATGTTAACCTCTCTAAGATTTATGATATATGTTGTTGTTGCATTTGATTTTGAGGTAGAAAAAATGGATGTGAAGACAACATTCCTACATGGGGATTTGGAAGAAGAAATCTATATGAAGCAACTAGAAGGTTATGTTGTGAAGGGAAAGAAGGAGTTGGTATGCAAGATGAAAAAATCCCTATATGATATAAAACAATCACCAAGGATGTGGTATACAAAATTTTATACTTATATGCTAGGACTTGGCTTCACAAGAAACAAAGAGGATCATTGAGTGTATTTTAAATTAATTGGTGATCATTTGATTTATTTGGTCTTGTATGTGGATGGGATGTTGCTAATAGGAAACAACAAGGATATTATCCAGGATGTGAAAACTCAGTTGTCCTCTAAATTTGACATGAAGGATATCGGTACTTCAAATTTCATTTTGGGCATGGAAATTAAAAGAGATAGGAAAAAGAGAAAACTCTAGTTAAATCAAACAAAATATGTTGAGACAATATTGCAGAGGTTTAATATGCAGGAATGTAAACCGGTCAAGGTTCCTATTCCTATTGTTGTAAAGTTATCTGCGGATCAGTGTCCCAAGACACAGGAAGAGGAGGAGAACATGTCTCATGTTACATATGTGAGTGAAGTTGGTAGTTTTATGTATGCAATGGTCTGTACTAGACTAGACATTTCACATGTAGTGGGAGTTTTGAGTAGGTATATGTCAAAACCAGGGAAGAAGCATTGGACAATAGTAAAAAGGGTTTTCAGGTATTTTCGCATCACTGCTAGCTATGACTTTTGCTACCAAGGAAGACCGGGATTGGACAGAGTGGTGGATATACATGGATTTGTGGATGCATACTGGGATGGAGATTTGGATCATAGGAGATATAAAAGTGGGTATGTGTTTAACCTGTTTGGAGGAGAAATAAGTTGGATGAGAAAAAGGCAGGTTGTAGTGGCACTTTCAAATACAGAAGTTGAATACATGGCAACCACTCATGTAAGTAAGGAAGCAGTATGGTTACAAAGATTGTGTTCAAGTATTGGGTTGGTACAACAAGATGCAAGGATAGATTGTGATAGTCAAAGTGCAATTTTTCTGGTGAAGAACCCGACTTATCATTCAAAGACAAAGCATATTGATATTCGATATCACTTTGTGATAGACATGGTTGAAGAAAAGAAAGTATTGTTGATGAAGGTGGAAACTTTGAAGAATGTTGCAGATTCATTAACAAAATCTGTGAGAACTGAGAAGTTCTCTTGGTGTACAGGATCCATGGGCATTATTTCCCTGGATTGTTGACTATGTAAACCTGTAACCCCCTGTATGCAAAGAAAAAAAGTGGGAGAATTTTGGGTGATGCAGACCCCCTACATTATTGGGGTTGCACGACCTCCTGATCAAGGATCAATTGACTTCGAGAGCTGAATTAGCTGATGGGTTCATGTTGAACCTTCACAATTGTCCCCACAGGTCAAAGTCCTTATCCTCAGGTGTGAAATCCCCTTTTCTGGAGTTTTTGAATACCCGCAGAGTCCTCCACGTGACCCTGGTCAAAACTGTGGGCTTAAACCTTTGTTCCCGAACACTTTGGGACTTCTAACTTTGGGTGTTCTCGACACACCTGAATCCAAATCCGTCGAACTCCAAACTGGTGAAGTCTCCTTGGCCCATATCAATGGCTTGTGTTCACTTACCAACCAACAATGGAAATCAACCTTAGAATTTTGGCCTTCGGGAGTTCTGAGTGTTGAATTCTCCCTTTCCTCTAGAGTATCAAACTTTCAGAGTTGATCTCCACCCTCCACTTGTCTCTAGTGGATCAACAACTACAACTTACTCTGGCCTTTGAGACTTTTTGAATACAAGGACCCACACTCCAATTCCTCCTAGACTGAACAATACCTGGACTTTCAGATTCACTACCACATGTCCACCTACGACCAACGTTCAGGATTTGTTCGTCACTTCATAACTTTGACAATTCACGCTTCATGCCACTACTCACCAAGCTTCCCCTCTTAAGTGTTCCTCCTCTGAAGTAACTAATCTTTTTCCATGCGTCCTTTCAACCCAATGGTCAAGATTTGGTCCGCTCTTTGGGATTCAACAACTTTTGATGTTGCATTACCCCTTCCTCCCAGATATATTCTTCTTTGAATCAAATGATACATTGACACGTATCCTCCTTTGGATCTACGGTCTAGATGGACTTCGGGTTTCGTAATTTTGGGATTTTTGACTCCTTCACAAATGAAAACCTCCAACAGACGAAGTCCGAAGGACTTCAAGGTGTAACCTCCTTGCACCTTCTTGAGATATAAAGGTTTTCTGTGACCTTGACTTCCTTCAAAGCGATCTCCACCATCAATTCATGACTTTAAACAAGTTTCTCCCTTTATTCTAATTTTTTGTCACTATATCTTCTAAGCTTGACTCCTCTGAGGATTTCGACCTCCAATGCACTCCTTGCGATCCTGAAATCTTTGACAAAGTTTGGAATTAGAGATTTCTTCAAAATAAAACTTATTACGCACTCCTTATGCTTCACAGTCTTGACCTCTTGACACTTAGTCTATTTTTGACCCCGTTCACTCCTTGCAAGACTCAGTCTGAGTTTCTTGGTATCCCTCCTGAGCTTCTCTGAGTCAAATATAGACTCTGTCGACACACACCTTGCAGAAAATATGCACTCCTTGCATCTGAGCTCTTAGAAGAGAAACAATTGAAACTTAAATAATACTTCATAAGTCCATAAAATCAACTATGAACAACATACATAAGAAAAAGGAAATAAACACACAGAGAACACCTCATTCATTCAAATACACACTGAAATGAACATTGTCCAGGCATTTGGAACAATTTATGTCTATTCTATTCATTCACGAAGTATTTACATAAGTAAAACAATTCTTCATTGTCTTCAAACTCTATATGTCTAACTGCTACATCTAACTTCTTACTCTCTATCTTCTGCAACTCATTCTCACACTCTATTATGACTTACAACACAATACTGAAAACCTATCTAAGGAGTGGCTTCTTGAGCTCTTCTCTGTCCTATCTGAATTATATCACATCATCTTTTTTGTGGTTACCTATTTGGTCCTTTTACAATAAATGTGAGTTATTAACAAATAAGAG
The DNA here is from genome assembly GCA_000966675.3 of Picea glauca. Taxonomy (NCBI): domain Eukaryota; kingdom Viridiplantae; phylum Streptophyta; class Pinopsida; order Pinales; family Pinaceae; genus Picea; species Picea glauca. The sequence goes on along the minus strand of JZKD02S1888147.1, from coordinate 50,833 downwards.
TTGATGCTCTATATCTATAACACCTTACAATCGTCTAAGAATTTACAACCTCCTGCCATTCTTAGGCGGTAAACCAATTTTACAAACAAGTATTTAAAAATGATATTTTCAAAATATCTCAAAAACCTGCTCTGCTTCTATTTAATACTTATTTGAAATTTNGCAGTGAGAGATAGATCATTCCCTTTTGGATACCACAATCCAAACTCTTCTGTACCTTTTAGATATCTGAATATCCTCTTCACTTCCATAACATGTGATTCCTTTAGTGCTGCTTGAAATTGTGCCACCTATCCAACTTCCTGCGTCACATCCGATCTGGAAGTTGTCACATAGAGTAAACTACCAATCATAGATATGTAGAACCTATGATATGCATATTTGGATATATCATATTTTCTCAGTTTGAAACTGGCCTACATGGGAGTAATTACAGGCTTGCAATATACCATTCCAAATTTCTTCAACATTTATTTGATATACTTGGCCTGGGAGATGAAAATACATGTGTCTAACTGACATATGCAGAGTCCCAAAAAGAAATACATCTCACCAAGTAATAACATTTCAAATTCATTTTGCATGTCTTAAGAAAATTTATGACTCATCATATCATCATTATTGCCAAAAATAATGTCATCAACATAAACTTCAATTATCAACAAATTATTTTGATTTACCTTTATGTAGAGATTGTTGTCTTCATTTCCTCTCCTGAATCCTTGTTGTTGTAGATACCTATCCAATCTTGAATACCATGCTCTAGGGTATTGTTTGAGTCCATATAGTGCCTTCTTCAATCTACAAATATAATATTCCTTTTCTAATAGTATAAATCCTTCTCGTTGTTCGATATAGACTTTTTCTTCTAGTTCTCTGTTTAGGAATGTTGATTTTACATCCATATCATATACTTTGATTCTCTTTGAACATGTATAAGCCAAGATCAATCTGACTTCTTCCATTCTAGAAAATGGGGAAAAAATTTCTCCAAAATCTATTCCTTCAACCTGATCATATCCCTTACATACTAACCTTGTTTTATTCTGGGTTACCTGTCCATCCTCGTTCAGCTTGTTTCTGAATACCCATTTTGTACCAATCATGTTCTTATATTTAGGCCTTGGAAAAAGTTCCCATGTTTCATTATTCTCTATCTGATCCAGTTTTTCTTCCATAGCTTTGATATAATGTTCATATATGTTGGCTTCTTCAAAATTGTTGGGTTCAACTGTGGACAACAATGCTAGATTCCTTTGTTCTGGTGAGTGCAATTTTGTCCATGTTTCAACTCTTTTATCCATATTTCCAATGATCTATTTTGGAGGATGATTTTTATGTATTCACCTACTAGGAGTTTTGGGAGATATCTAAAGATTTGTTTGGTCATCTTCCTCTTTCTCTACTTCGGGATGCTCTTCCTCTTCTTACAATTCTTCTTCTTCTTTCAATTCCTCTTGTCCTTCCTGCTATGTTGAGTCTTTGATTTCTTCTTTGAGATTTCAAACACTTGTCTTGTCAATGTGTACATTGATGCTTTCCACTATTTTGTTGAGTTTCATATTGAAACACATGTATGCCTTGATTTTTCTTGAGTACACTACAAATATGCCTTTGTCAACTCAGGAGTCAAATTTCCCAATCTTGTCATATTCTCTTTTGATGTATCACTTGCTTCCAAACACTCTAACATGCTTCACATTTGTCGGTCTTCCTTTCCATAGCTCATAGGGAGTCTTAGCAATGTTACTTATGAGCATTATGTTGGGTATGTGTTATATTCTTTGCACAAGTAATAGTGTTTGCATTGCGTCAGGTGCGCAAAGGGGTTTGAGAAGAGGTGAAGGGGGGAGACATCCCCCCCTGTGGGGGTTCAGGGGGAGAAATCCCCCCATGGGGGGGTTCGAGGGCAGTGCTCCTGAGAAAAAAAAAATTCCTTGGGAAATGTGTTGCATTTTTTGGGCGGTTTTTCTGCACATGGTTTTTGCCAATGGTTTTCTATTTCCGGTTAAGGAATTAGGGTTGTTGACTAATCCAGGTCATTGGGTTAGGGTTTTGGATGTCGTTGGATCCTATATGTATATTTTATTGTAAACAATGCAACACTATGAATGAATATAGAATATGTTGGTTTTCCCTGTTTGGGTTTCCAGGGAAAAAATATTTGTGTAATGTTTGTATTTTCCTTTTTATATTTTTTGTTCTTTTATGCAAACTGTGTTTGCAGTAAATATTGTACAAGGTTAAAATATAAATTTGGTATCATATCTTTGTTGGCTTAAGGGGGACGCCTTTGTGGTCAAGGGTTTGGCTTGGGACTGTGATAATCCTTGTTACAGTGGGAGACCTATGGTATTGATTTTTCAGGTGAAACGAAATGGCGAGCAATTCAAAAATGGAGATTGAGAAGTTTAATGGGAAAATTTTTGAGTTGTGGAAGCTCAATATGGAATATTTGTTGGTGGAAAGAGATCAGTGGATTGCAGTAGATCCGGGTACTGTACCTACAGGAACTTCAATAGATGACTGGAAAAAGTTGGATCAGAAGGAAAAGAGAACAATCCGAATGTGTCTCTCATATTTAATATTACTGAATGTGTCAGAGGAAGCTACAACCAAGGATTTATGGGATAAGTTGGGGAAGTTGTATCAGTCTAAGTCCCTAGTAAATAAACTATTCCTGAGAAAGAATTTGTATAACCTGAAGATGAGAGATGGAGACTCAGTGTAATAGCATTTGAACACCTTCAATATTGTGGTAAGTCAGTTAGTATCTATTGAGATTAAAATTTCATATGAAGATAAATGTATCAGTTTAATTTGTTCTTTACAAGACTCGTGGGATAGTCTGGTTGTGGCCATAGGTAGTAATACAACTTCCTTGAGGTTTGATGAAGTGGTTTCATCGTTGTTGTCAGAGGAGATGAGACAGAAGAATATGGAAGGGAAGAGCACAGTTGCATTATTTGCAAGAGAACGTTCCTAGAAAATAAATAGATATAAGTTCTCAAGTGGGATATCTAAGTCTAAGGGTAGATCTAAATATCCCAAAAATTTTGTAAAGGTCTGTTGGAGATGTGGAAAAGAAGGGCACTACATGAAGCAATGTATATCCAAAGTTGAGAAAAAGAAGGTATCTGGAGAATCTCCTTCTACAGAAGAAAAGAACTCCAAGGAAGAAGGAGGGGATGTGTACTTGGCTTCTTCAAGCACACATACACATCATGAGGAATGGTTGGTTGACTCAGGTGCATCCTTTCATATGACTCCCCACAAGGATTGGTTCTGTGAATATGAAAGGTATGATGTAGGTAATGTTTTCCTAGGTGATGACTCAACAAGCAGAATCATAGGTCGAGGAAATTCAAGTTGAGGCTCATAGATGGAAGGATTAGAACACTTCCTCATGTTTTGCACATCCTAGATTTGGCCAGAAATTTGATTTTTGTAAGAAAAATGGATGATCCAGTGTTGTTGAAGGGAGTTCGGTTTGGAACTCTGTATAAGCTAGAAGGAAGTACTATTAGTGATGGGTGTAATATTTCCAATGTTCATGATATTGGAGTTGAAGAAGAAATAACTCCTACAGTCTCTGGAGAATAGGTTATGTTGTGGCATCAAATACTGGGGAATATCGAAGAGAAGGGTCTTCGACTACTACACGATAAAGGTATAGTTGAAGGTATGTCTAACTGCTCTCTGGATTTTGATTTTTGTGAACATTGTGTATATGGGAAGTAGAATCGGGTAATATTTCCCTCTGGTGCAACGAGGGTAGAAGGAATTTTACAGCTAGTTCACAGTGATGTTTTTGGACCTGTATCAATCCCATCATTGGGAAAATCTGTGTACTATGTCTCATTGATAGATGATTTTTTGAGGAATACTTGGATATATTTCCTTAGGAAGAAATATGAAGTCTTTAATAGGATTAAAGAGTTTAAGTCTCTTGTTGAGAATCAAACAGAGAAAAAAATTAAGGTGCTGAGGACATATAATGGCGGAGAGTTATGTGGGAATGAATTTCAAGAATTCTGTAAGAAGTGCGGTATAGTAAGGCAAAAGACTACTCCATATACACCTCAACAGAATGGATTTGTTTAAAGGATGAACATGACTCTAATGGAAAAGGCAAGGTGCATGCTCAGTGGTGTCGAGTTAGGATAAAAATTCTGGGTAGAGGCAGTGGGTGTTGCATGTTACCTGGTCAACAAATCACCCTCATCAGCACCGGATGAAAAGACTCCACAAGAGGTATGGAATGGTAAGAAACCTTCTCTCACACATCTCAAGGTATTTGGCTATGATGCATATGTTCATGTTCCAAAGGAAAATAGGAGTAAGCTAGATAAGAAATCTTAAAAGTGTATCTTTTTTGGATATAAAGATGGTCTCAAAGGTTATAATATTTGGAACCCAAAAACTAACAAGGTAGAGTATATCCGAGAAGTGGTATTTAGAGAAATTAAGGATGATGTTAAACAAGAATTCCTACCAAGTAAGGAAGAACCAAAGAAAATAGAGTTCGATTTAAAGGATGATGAGTCGGACTCTACAGAAGAACATGAATCAAAAGAACACGATCCTCATAGTCTAGTATTGAGGAGATTGGTTTGAGAAAGAAGGCTACTGGAAAGATATACTCCATATGATTTATGTTCAAATTATGCTTTGTCTATTACTGATGATGATCCTAGAACTGTCAGGGAGGCAATGGATTCATATGATGGAAATCTATAGCAAAGGTCCATGGACGAAGAAATGGAATCTTTGGATAAGAATGAGGCTTGGGATCTAGTGGAGTTGCCGACTAGAAGAAATCCCATTGGAAGAAAATGGGTATTTAAAAAGAATCTGAATGCAGAAGGAAAAGTGTAGAAATACAAAGCTCGATTAGTAGCAAAGGGTTATTCCTAGGTTGAAGTAATTGATTTTGGTGAGATTTTTTCTTTTGTTTCCATGTTAACCTCTCTAAGATTTATGATATCTGTTGTTGTTGCATTTGATTTTGAGGTAGAACAAATGGATGTAAAGACAACATTCCTACATGGGGATTTGGAAGAAGAAATCTATATGAAGCAACTAGAAGGTTATGTTGTGAAGGGAAATAAGGAGCTGGTATGCAAGATGAAAATATCCCTATATGATTTAAAACAATCACCAAGGATGTGGTATCAAAATTTTTATACTTATATGCTAGGACTTGGCTTCACAAGAAACAAAGAGGATCATTGTGTGTATTTTAAATTAATTGGTGATCATTTGATTTATTTGGTCTTGTATGTGGATGGGATGTTGCTGATAGGAAACAACAAGGATATTATCCAGGATGTGAAAACTCAGTTGTCCTCTAAATTTGACATGAAGGATATCGATGCTTCAAATTTCATTTTGGGCATGGAAATTAAAAGAGATAGGAAAAAGAGAAAACTCTGGTTAAATCAAACAAAATATGTTGAGACAATATTGCAGAGGTTTAATATGCAGGAATGTAAACTGGTCAAGGTTCCTATTCCTGTTGTTGTAAAGTTATTTGCGGATCAGTGTCCCAAGACACAGGAAGAGGAGGAGAACATGTCTCATGTTACATATGTGAGTGCAGTTGGTAGTTTGATGTATGCAATGGTCTGTACTAGACTAGACATTGCACATGCAGTGGGAGTTTTGACTAGGTATATGTCAAAACCAGGGAAGGAGCATTGGATAACAGTAAAAAGGGTTTTCAGGTATTTTCGCGGCACTGCTAGCTATGAATTTTGCTGCCAAGGAAGATCGGGATTGGACAGAGTGGTGGATATACATGGCTTTGTGGATGCATACTAGGTTGGAGATCTGTATCATAGGAGATATAAAAGTGGGTATGTGTTTAACATGTTTGGAGGAGAAATAAGTTGGATGAGAAAAAGACAGGTTGTAGTGGCACTTTCAAATACAGAAGCTGAATACATGGCAACCACTCATGTAAGTAAGGAAGCAGTATGGTTACAAAGATTGTGTTCAGGTATTGGGTTGGTACAACAAGATGCAAGGATAGATTGTGATAGTCAAAGTGCAATTTTTCTGGTGAAGAACCCGACTTATCATTCAAAAACAAAGCATATTGATATTCGATATCACTTTGTGATAGACATGGTTGAAGAAAAGAAAGTATTGTTGATGAAGGTGGAAAATTTGAAGAATGTTGCAGATTCATTAACAAAATCTGTGAGAACTGAGAAGTTCTCTTGGTGTACAGGATCCATGGGCATTATTTCCCTGGATTGTTGTCTATGTAAACCTGTAACCCGCTATATGCAAAGAAAACAAGTGGGAGAATGTTGGGTGATGCAGACCCCCTACACTCTTGGGGTTGCGCGACCTCCTGATCAAGGATCAATTGACTTCGAGAGCTGAATTATCTCATGGATTCATGTTGAACCTTCACAATTTTCCCCACAGGTCAAAGTCCTTATCCTCGGGTGTGAAATTCCCTTTTCTGGAGTTTTTGAATACCCGCAGAGTCCTCCACGTGACCCTGGTCAAAACTGTGGGCTTAAACCTTTGTTCCTGAACACTTCGGGTGTTCTCGACACACCTGAATCCAAATCCGTTGAACTCCAAATTGGTGAACTCTCCTCAGCCCATATCAATGGCTTGTGTTCACTCACCAACCAACAATGGAAATCAACCTTAGAATTTTGGCCTTCGGGAGTTTTGAGTGTTTAATTCTCCCTTTCCTCTGGAGTATCAAAATTTCAGAGTTGATCTCCACCCTCCACTTGTCTCTAGTGGATCAACAGCTACAACTTACTCTGACCTTCGAGAATTTTTGAATACAAGGACCCACACTCCAATTCCTCCTGGATTGAACAATACCTGGACTTTCAGATCCACTACCACATGTCCACCTACGACCAACGTTCGGGATTTGTTCAGCACTTCATAACTTCGACAATTCATGCTTCATGCCACTACTCACCAAGCTTCCCCTCTGAAGTGTTCCTCTTCCGAAGTAACTAATCTTTTTCCATGCGTCCTTTCAACCCAATGGTGAGGATTTGCTCCGCTTTTTGGGCTTCAACAACTTTTGATGTTGCGTTACCCCTTCCTCCCAGATAGATTCTTCTTTGAATCAAATGATACACTGACACGTATCCTCCTCTAGATCTACAATCTATATGGACTTTGAGTTTCGTAATTTTGGGATTTTTGACTCCTTCACAAATGAAAACCTCCAACAGACGAAGTCCGAAGGACTTCAAGGTGTAACCTCCTTGCACCTTCTCGAGATATAAATGTTGTCTGTGACCTTGACTTCCTTCAAAGCGATCTCCACCATCAATTCATGACTTTCAACAAGTTTCTCCCTTTATTCTAATTTTTTGTCACTATATCTTCTAAGCTTGACTCCTCTGAGGATTTCGACCTCCAATGCACTCCTTGCGATCCTGAAATCTTTGACAAAGTTTGGAATTAGAGATTTCTTCAAAATAAAACTTATTACGCACTCCTTATGCTTCACAGTCTTGACCTCTTGACACTTAGTCTATTTTTGACCCCGTTCACTCCTTGCAAGACTCAGTCTGAGTTTCTTGGTATCCCTCCTGAGCTTCTCTGAGTCAAATATAGACTCTGTCGACACACACCTTGCAGAAAATATGCACTCCTTGCATCTGAGCTCTTAGAAGAGAAACAATTGAAACTTAAATAATACTTCATAAGTCCATAAAATCAACTATGAACAACATACATAAGAAAAAGGAAATAAACACACAGAGAACACCTCATTCATTCAAATACACACTGAAATGAACATTGTCCAGGCATTTGGAACAATTTATGTCTATTCTATTCATTCACGAAGTATTTACATAAGTAAAACAATTCTTCATTGTCTTCAAACTCTATATGTCTAACTGCTACATCTAACTTCTTACTCTCTATCTTCTGCAACTCATTCTCACACTCTATTATGACTTACAACACAATACTGAAAACCTATCTAAGGAGTGGCTTCTTGAGCTCTTCTCTGTCCTATCTGAATTATATCACATCATCTTTTTTGTGGTTACCTATTTGGTCCTTTTACAATAAATGTGAGTTATTAACAAATAAGAGTTGATGCTCTATATCTATAACACCTTACAATCGTCTAAGAATTTACAACCTCCTGCCATTCTTAGGCGGTAAACCAATTTTACAAACAAGTATTTAAAAATGATATTTTCAAAATATCTCAAAAACCTGCTCTGCTTCTATTTAATACTTATTTGAAATTTNCATGGTCCTATATTCTTCATCTTCAACTTGTTATATGTTCCCCTTGGAAACCTTTCCTTTCTCAAATGAGATAAAACTTCATCTCCAATTTCAAATTGAACTTCTCTTCTTTTGTGATCAACTATGTTCTTATACTTTTTATTACTATCATGTACCTACTCTCTGACTCGATCATGAAGTCTCTGTATCTCTGTAGGAAAATATTATGCTCCAACGCTTATGAACTCATCTTGCTTCAAATCTCTCAATTATGTAAACCCTGTTGGTTGTATTCCATATGCTATCTCAAATGGACTTTTTCCAATGCTCCTATTTACCGAATTGTTAAATGAAAATTCTTCTTGTGCCAGAATCTGATCCCACTAACGACCCTACTCAGTGACTAAACTCCTTATTAAATTTCCCAGACTTATGTTCACCACTTCATTCTATCCATATATCTGAGGGTGATATGTTGAACTGAAGGACAAGTTTGTCCCTAGCTTCTTCCATAGAGTTCTCCAAAAGTGTCCTACAAACTTTATGTCTCTGTCTGAGACTATGCTTCTGAGAAACCCATATAGTCTCACAACTTCCCTGAAAAACAAATTAGCTATGTGTGTAGCATCTCTTTTTTTCTAACACGATATGAAATGTGCCATCTTGGAAAATATGTCTACCAAAACAAATATGGAATCACTTCCCTTCTGGGTTCTAGGTAATCCCAATACAAAATCCATACTAATTGAATCCCAAAACCTTTCTGGAATAGGAAATGGATGATAGAAACCAGTGTTTTGTTGCCTCCCTTTTGCATACTAGAAAATTCTACATTTTTTCACAAATTCCTTTACTTGGGACCTCATACCCGACCAACAGTACGAGATTTTCAATTGTGCAAATGCTTTTTCATGACCAAAATGTCTAGCTAAACCTCCACTGTGTTTCTCTTTCAGCAGGTTGTCTCTCATAGAGCATCTTGGTATGCACAATTGGATTCCCTTGAACAATAATCCATCATGGATTAAATATTTTGTCCATAGGATCATGTCCCCCAACAAAGGGTTCTCACATGCTTCATAACCGTCCTTAAAATTTGGATCCTCTTGGTACATTTCCTTAAGGTGTTCAAACCCTAAGGTCTTCACATGGAATTCCTGTATAATCAAACTCCTCCAGCTCAAAGCATCTGCAAATTTTTTATCACTTCCATAAATATGTTTAATGACAAAAGAAAAATTATGCATGAATTCTACCCACTTAGCATGCCTCTGATTCAAATTTTCTTGCCTAGTAATAAATTGTAAAGCTTGATTATCACTATACAAGACAAACTCTCTTGGAATTAGATAGTGCATCCACTTCTTCAAAGATTGAATCACTGCATAAAACTCATTTTCATATGTGTAATACGTTTTCTTGGTGTCATTTAGTTTCTCACTGAGATAAGCAACTGGCTTCTTACCTTGACTCAAGACTGCTCCAATAGCTACTCCACTTGCATCACATCTTACCTGGAATGTTTTCCCAAAATATGGTAAGATCAGAATTGGTTGTCCTGTGATCTTCTCCTTCAACACTCTGAAGATTTTCTCAGCCTCCTCTGTCCAATTAAAATACTTGTGTTTCTTCTTCATAGTATCTAGTATAGGCGTACATATACCACTAAAATTTCTAATAAATTTCCTATAAAAACTTGTTAACCCATTAAAAATTCTCACCTCAAATATGCTCCTTGGTGATGGCCATTCTTTGATTTCTCTCAACTTCTCTAGATCCATCTTCATTTAATTTGAATAGATCACAAAACCCAATTATACGAGTTATGTCTTCATAAAAGAGCTTTTCTTTAAGTTTATCTGCAACTTTTATTTCTACAATCTCCTCATCACTAATGTCAAGTGTTTTAAATGTTCTCCTTTGTTTTACTAAATATTAGTATATCATCTATATATACAATCACAAATTTACCTATGAATTCTTTCAGTACTTCATTCATCAACCTCATAAATGTGCTTGGGGCATTTTTCAACCCAAACGACATGACTAGCCATTCAAAAAAACCTCATTCGTCTTGAATGTTTTATTCCATTGTTATCCATCTCTCATTATTATCTAATGATATCCACTCTTCCAATCTATTTTTGAAAAATATCTTTCTCCACTCAAGCAATCGATTAAATCATCCATTCTTGGCAAAGGGAATCTATAACTGATGGTGATCTTGTTGATGGTTGTAGAATCTATACACATTCTCCATCCTCCATCCTTATTTAGACTCAACACAGTGGGTATTGTGCATGGGCTTAGACTTTCCCTAACTAAATCTTTATCCAAAAACTCTTGGACTTGATTCTTGACCTCTTCATTCTCTCGAGGTGTCAACCTATATGTTTCTTTGTTTGGAAAACTAGCTCTTGGAATAAGGTCAATGTAATGGTTGATACTCCTAATGGGTGGTAATGAGTGAGGTAACTCATCCACTAGTATGCCAACAAAATTATGTAACAATTCATGGATTTCTTTAGGTAAATCATCCATAAAAGTATTTGTAAGGATAACTCTTGGTTTCCTCACTACAACAAATTGCATCTCTTGTTCCTTATTGACCTCATTCAAAAGTTCCTTCCCACTCATGAGAAGTATTCTTGAACTAGCCTCCTTCCTTGGATCCTTGTCTTCTATTGGCAGCAACATATGTGTTCTACCATTCTTCTCTAGGGTGTAAGCAGTTTTCCTCCCATTATGAATGCAATTTCTATCAAATTGGCATGGTCTCCCCAACAAAATATGACAAACATCCATAGGAATTACATCACATAAAATCTCATCCCTATAGCCTCCTATTTTAAATTCAACTTTGCATTGTTGACTTACCATTACTTGATGTACTTTTTGCAACCATGATACCTTGTAAAAATTTGGGTGTGAAATTGTCTCCGGCTCCAGTTTCTCCACTATCTCTTTGGATACTATATTATGAGTTCTCCCACTGTTTATAATCATCTTGCAAACTCTGTCCTTTGTTTTGCAAGAAGTCCTGAACAAATTTGTGCGTTGAACTGGTTCTTCCACCTCCTTCTCTAGCTTAAGAAGAACTTTCCTCATCATAAGTTTTATTCCTCCTTCTTCTGCTTCTACTTCCACATTCTTTTGAGCTTCAAAAATTTGTTCTTCTCCTCCTCCTTCTTTATTTCTCTCAGGGCATTCCCAAGACATGTGTCCTATCTTTACATAGGCATAATATTTGACTTCATCTCGTCTGCCTCTTCCTCTTCCTCTAGGAAAAGAGTTTCTTCCTTCGTGTTGTAATTCCTTATAACTTCCCCCTTTTTCAGGTTGATTATGATGTTTTCCATCCTCTTGCTTTGGCTTCTTGAAAGTCTCTCAGAAAATTCCCTTACCTCTTCTTGAATTTCCTCCCCTATTTCACTGGCTTTATTTTTTGGCCAAATTCTCTTCAAATTTCAAGGCTACTTGATAAGCATCCTCGATTGTTCCAACAGACATCATGTCGATATTCTCTTGTATCTCGTATCTCAACCCATTTATATACCTAGTTTTTTTCTCATCATCATTTTCCTTCTGCCCATCCCTGGTATTCAGTTTATAGAATTCTTCAGCATATTCTTTCACTGATAAAATTTCTGAATAGATTTATCTGATAATATTTAAAGATAAATTTCTCTTTCAACTTATCTACCATCTTGTCCCAACTTTTGATTTTCTTCTTACCTTTGCCTCTCCGATCAACTTGTAGTTTATCCCACTATAATGTTGCATGAACTTTCAACCTGGTTATTGCATGCTTCATTTTATTTTCTTCTTCAATTTATTCATAATCAAAGTATTTATCCATCACACGTACCCAATCTAACAATTCTTCAACTTCCAAATTGCCTTCATACATCGGGACTTCTACTTTTTCTCTGGCTCATATTCTCAAAACAACTCTTAACAACCGTTCTTTCGCAGGTTCTCCTTCTGCAACTCCTTATTCTACCTCTTCACTTTTAGGTTCACTGACGTATCTAGCATTTGGTTCTCTCCTATGTGTTATTTCCATGGCGTCCAATATCATTCTAAGTCACCTCATTTCTTCTTTCATTTTTGGATTCGCTCTGCGCCTTCTAGGTGACATGATTCCACTACTTTGATTTCCTCTTTTCTGAATTGATGCTATCAAACAAAACTCCTTCACCTTTGCCTAATGTCTACAAGAAAAGTGACGCTTTAATACCACTGGATGGTATCAAACTTTCTTCTCTATCTCCTCTGTCTATTGTCTGCAAACAAAATCTTATCTCTATTACCACTTGATGCAAACTCTCCTACACTCTCGGGGATGCCCCACCTCCCAGTCAAGGATTGATCGACTTCGAAAGATGAATTAGCTCACAGGTTCATTTTGAACCTTCACACTTGTCCCCGCAGGTCAAATTCCTTATCCTCGGGTGCGAAATCCCCTTTTTGGGAGTTTTTGAGTACCCGCAGAGTCCTCCACGTGACCCTGGTCAAAACCATGGTCTTAAAGATTCATTGCCACACACTTTGGGACTTCAAAATTTGGGTGTTCTTGACACACCTGACTCCAAATCCACTGAACTCTGAACTGGAGAAATCTCCTCGGACCTGATCAACAAATTTTGTTCACTCACCAACCAACGATGGCAATCAACCATGGAATTCCGGCCTTCGGTAGTTTCAAGTGTTGAATTATCCTTTTCCTCTGGAGTGTCAAACTTCCGAATTTGATCTCCACCCTTCATGTGTCTCTAGTCGATCAACGGCCGCAACTTACTCTAGAATTTGGGACTTTTGGCATACAAGGACCCACGCTCCAATTCCTCTCAGACTGAAAAATACTCGGCCTTTCAGATCCACTGCCACATGTCTCCCTCTAACCAACGGTCGGGATTTGTTCGGCACTTCGGAACTTCAACACTTAGGAACTTCGACAATTCACGCTTAACACCACATCTTAGCAAGCTTCCCCTTTGAAGTGTTCCTCTTCCGAAGTAACTAATATTTTGCCACACGTCCTCTTGACCCAATGGTTAGGATTTGGCCCATTCTTCGAGATTTGAAAACTTTTGATGTTGCGCTATCCCTTCCTCTTGGATAGCTTCTTCTCTAAACCGAACGATACACTGACACATATCCTCCTCTAGATCTATGATCTAGATGGACTTTTGGTTTCATAATTTTGGTAGTTTTGACTCCTTCAAAAACAAAAACCTCCAACATACGAAGTCTAAAGGAATTCAAGATGTAACCTCCTTGCACCTTCTTGATATATAACGACTGTCTGTAACCTTGAATTCCTCCGAAGGTATCTCCACCGCCAATTCACGACTTTTAACAGGTTTCTCTCTTTCTGCTGAATTTTGTTTGCTATCTCTTCTGAGATTGACTCCTTTGAGGATTTCAACCTGATGCACTCCTTGCAACACTCAGTCTGAGTTTCTCGGTATCCCTCCTAAGATTCTCTGAGTCAAATCTAGACTCTGTCGATGCACACCTTGCGAAAAATATTCACTTCTTGCATCTGAGCTCTCAGAAGAGAAACAATTGAAACTTAACTAATACTTCATAAGTCCATAAACTCAACTATGAACAACATACATAAGAAAAATGAAATAAAAACACACAGAGAATGCCTCATTCATTCAAATACACATTGAAATAAACATTGTCTAGGCATTTGGAACAATTTCTATCTGTTCTATTCATTCATGAAGTATTTACATAAGTAACACAGTTCTTCATTGTATTCAAACTCTCTATGTCTAACTGCTACATATAACTTCTTACTCTCTATATTTTGCAACTCATTCTCACACTCTATTATATCTTACAACACAATATCAAAAACCTATCTAAGGAGTGGCTTCTCGAGCTCTTCTTCATCCTATCTGAATTCTATCCCATCGTCGTTTTTGTGGTTACCTACTTGGTCCTTTTATAATAAATGTGAGTTATTAATAGATAAAAGTTGACGCTCTATATCTATAAAACCTTACAGTCGTGTAAGAGTTTACAACCTCCTGCCATTCTCAGGTGGTGAACCAATTTTACAAACAAGTAT
>JZKD02S1888147.1:9446-22633 GCA_000966675.3 Picea glauca | reverse complement strand
TGGTCTTTTGCATCAGTGGCAAAGTTTTTCTTTTTGAACATCTAATAGACGTCGCACCATCTGAGTGTATCCTCCCATTTTTCTAGGAATCCAAAGGTATCATTGTAAACTTATCTGATAATGTTTGGCTCATCTTTGATCCAATGGCCACTCCTAGAGGCCTCTGTGTCTAGTGCTTTGTCACTTTTCTTCTTCCTCAGAGACATATATGAATCTGTGAAGCAAAGATGAGATCAGTGAAAAGACAAAGCCACAACTCATACATAAATATCTAACAATAATTTATCTAAGGATCTCATATGAAATACACGAGGATTCACTTGAGAAAATTCTAGGTGGAAGGTCATCATTTGAAGATGAATGTAACGACCCTCATCGTTACAACATGTGACGCATAACAAGTGATTTTTTTTTTTTTTTCTAAGGAGGAAAGTAACAACGACAACAATTAATCAACGCAACTCTATGATGAACACAATTCAGGAAATAGACAACATAATGACCTAGCCTACTAGCACATCATGCAGCTGGATGTAACATACAAAAATCAATAAGACAAGGATAAAAATGACTACTCGCCTGTCCTACCTTGCAAGGTTAGGACCTCCAGGACACATAAGCAATGCTTAAGCATAGGTTCCCATCAATTTTGACAATTTAAGGTCTCAAGGTTGGCGACTATTCTGAGGAACAAGGTGTCTACTTCCTGCTCGAAGAAAACAATCCAAGACGACTAATCTAAACAACAACATCATGATCGACCATTTCATCAATCCATCAATTCTAATATCTATTAACCATGGAGCAAGGGTAGTCGTGACGTCATCAATCATAGATCAACATTAATATACGACGCATTAGAACAGATGCTAAAAACAATCATTCTTTCTACAAGGCGCAAGCAATCTAACTGCACATCAAGTCACAAACACATTAATTTATGATGCAAGAGTAAATGATCAACAACCAACCCTTCTAGGGCACCTTCAACATGCGCAAGCAGAGACATTTAAACATGAAACCCTACTTCATTACATACCATACCAAAAACAAACACAAAAGATAATCAAATTAAATCATCGTTCAAATATCTACAAGGATTGAATAACTCAACTAACATTTAAAATGATCATCCCATACATTCCTTTCATGCGCGCAATAATTTAACTGAATCCAAGTGACATGCATTCCCATCGTCCGTTGTGCAAGAGTACCTATGCCCCTTGTTCCAAGGCACAAGGAATTTAGTCACTAAGTACATTTATTATGCATGTCTAAGAAGTCGCTAGGTGTCTTTCATAAATTAACATTAATAATTATCTAAAATAATAACGAATCATTCTAGGAAAATCATTAAAATTCCCAATAGAAAATTAACAAACTAAACATATAAATAGGGTTCCTAATAGCAATTTCAATTTTAAGAACGAAAACAACATGAGTTTCTTCAAGTAAGTCCTTGTGATTTTGCTTCCTATCCAAACATCATCCTTGGTAAGGTTTCCACCTATATAAAGTACTCTCCTTATGACCTGAAATTTACACAAATGTTTTATCATAAGATATAACTTTTCCTTAAAAAGGCTCAATCCATTCTCTTGATTTTCTTGAAGTTTAAAAGAGGTGTGCAAGAATTGTAAACTGTTTTATTTGGATTTTGAAAACACTCAATTCCCTTCACCTTTAATAAACTTTCCAATTAACTTTTCCAGAAAAGAAATTTCTTTTAGTGAAAAAGGGACTCCAAAAATTCCTATAACATGTACCGGACCTTAAATCCCTTTCCGACAACTAAAGGATCCTATGTTCTGGTCGCATTACAATTAGTTGAGTATGCTTCCAACTACATCTATAAAATAAGCAAGGCATTCCCAGGCAAAATACAAACCATACTACAATGACATGTCAAGGGGACTGGTATAAAATTTAAACAAGATGATTTTAAACTGAGTGAAGACTAATTGGAATGAGATTATATTAATTACTCTCTCAGCTATCACTACCACTGAAGGTAAAAGCTCGAATTTAGGGTCACAATTACCAAATAACCCAAGTATCAATCAGCTGGGTGTCGTCTAAGTTAGATTTCATCTAAACATAGTAGCTCAAATTTTATAAGAGTGAATAGGTAATGAGTTTAATAGGTATATAATCCGCCAAATATGAATTAATGGTGAGACTAAACCGTAATTTAGAAAAAAAGAAAAATTCAAATTCAAATTGCAAAGGGAAATGTCAGGGATTCCAATCCCAACATTGGGCAATCAATGAAGAAACAACTCACTCCTAAATATGCATTCCTAGATAAAGGGGGTCACGGGAAACTCGTGGAACATGCCCAACAATGACATACCCAACCTATGAGCGACTCCTGAATCATTACTTACAGAAAAATGTAGGAGGGATTTATGTTGAGACAATCCCATAATCGATGGACTCATAACATAGTTGGCAAAAGGCGAGTGAAGGTCAGATGTAAGAACCGAAGGTATAAAATCTCTACACCATTAACCAAATCGTTGGGCAGTTTTAAAATGACGTTTTAAAATCATTGGGTATAAATTCGGGTGGTATTAACCAAATTGTTGGGTATAAATTCGGGTGGTATTAACCAAATTGCTGGGAAGTTTTAAAATCGCCGGGTATAAATTTGGGTGGTATTAAAATTGTTGGGAAATCACCAAACTAAATTGGCTGAGTAAAGCAACCAAAATCACAGAGAAAAAAGGAATTATTTTTCGTTGTACACAGTAAGGAATTTGTTGGGCAATCACAAACGAAATTGTAGAGAGTAAATCAACATTAATCACAGAGAAATAAAATGTTTGGTGAACTGGAGAGACATCCCCAAAATCGTTGTGTGGAAGCACAATTTTGCAAAGAGTAAATGATCACAATAATCACATAGGCTAAGGAGGGAATAAACACCCAAGAGAGAATTCCTTGTTGGACAAAGAAATGATCCTACAATTATTATACATGCACAGGAAAGCAGAGAATTTGAATCTAAATATTTAACACCAGAGTGAAAAACAGTCGATTCGGCTCCTGGCCGATTGCTCAGGCATGAACTAATAACTTAAAGGATAAAGGAACAGAAGGTAAAAACACAATTTTTCTTTGTATTAAATCAAAATAAAATAAAATGCAGAGAAGTCATTTGCATTCAGATTTTGGGTTCACCATGGGAAATCGAATCAACAATACAATGAGCATAAGGTTGGGATAAATTTGAATTCTCTGATCATAAAACGTTGGGCTCATCAAGAAAAATTCGCTGAAAGATAAAAATGAAATTTCTGGATAGTGTTATGTTGAATAAAACACAAAATTTAACACAATAGAAGTACCTTAACTGAAGGCGCAAGAACATAATTTAATTACCCTCCAACCAAATTTCACAAGTGTAAATTGACAGGACGGAAAATTGACTAAATTTTTAACACAGTGACGCACACATGTTTTCGACGTTAGAGAGATGCATTATACAGTGAATTTAACTACCATTAAATACAATATACACATGTGTACCATAGCCAAATGTGAATTCTCTGAAGTTGTTGTCCCCTGCGCGCTCCATCTAGCTCCTGCTTACCAACCGATGTGACCTCACTAGTACCTCCCAGCCAATGCTAGGGGTACTCTTCTTCCCTCTGAGCCCCCTGAGCCGCAAAGGGGACACACACACAATACCATAGAATGCTAGCTTCCATCTCACCTCGTAAGGTCGAGCTACCACTCATTGCCCGAGCTAGGTATCCCAACTCCCACAAAAGAAACTCAGTCAAGATAACATTTGACAGCGTAACGCTACGCAAACCAGATGTTATCCATACTCCTCCTCTTCCATCCTTTTTATAGAGTTTTCTTAGTCATTATTTTCCCAAAACCCTCATTAGATTCCTTTTTCATTTAATTAATTTTGAAAAACCTCCCACGTACACATGTCGCCCGATCCCCTAGTTGCACCAGAAAAACAATTTATTAATTAATTAATTTTTCTATTTCCCACACCCACCTAAAAGAGTTCCTAAAAATGCTCCTCGGTGTGCCATTAATCCCTTACAATTCTTAAATGACTTATTCCTTATTTAATTCCTAGTTGAGTTCATAAATAGAAAGTTCCATATGCTAGATTCCTTACTAAGTTAGACATCCCCCCCCTTTTTTTCCCCTTTTCCTTAGGTTTCCCCTTTTCTTTAAGTTTCCCTTTTTCTTAATGTTTTCCCTTTTTATAACTAAGTTCAGAATTAATAGGTTTCAACAAAAACAACCAAATACCCCTTTTATTAATTAAACCTTTAATAAAATTTCCACTTTAATTATTAACGCTTGAATTTTATTTACCCCCTTCATGTTATATGTCTAATTAGTTTTTTTTTTTTTTCCTTTTTTAGTTCTAAGGTTCTACTCAGACCTAGTTTTTTAATTCACTAGGCTTGGCGATAATTCTTAAGGGAAAAAAAATTAGTTATTAAACTTTACTTATCACCTCATTCATTTCAAGGCCGACCATGTCCTAAGGAGGAATAGTTTTCTAGGCACTAGGTTTATTAACTTACTACTTAAAATCACAATGTGCCCTTTAGGACACACTACGTTATCCAAGGGTGCCACTCACCTCTTTCCATTTTCTTTCCGCAACGTGCCCTTCAAGACCCACTACGTGCTCCAAGGGTGCCACTCACATCTTGACTAAATTTGGTAGATGTCAAACCCCTGGATTCAATACTCCGTCAGGTGATCTTGTGGGAGACTAAGGGACTCTAAGGAATAAGGATCATGCCTTATTGTGCACCCCTTAGAATCATCGTGAGTGACTATCACAGTCTTCCCTCATGACATCATGGGTCTTCTCGAGTTAGGTAATGATTAACCTACAGCTCGAGCCACGAAGGTAGTGTTAGTAGTCTGTGGCAGGGATGTTGCCACACCTCTCCCTCAATGTCCCTGGTTGTCGTGTGCGACCCCTTTACTCCAATTGTGAGTCTGGTCGGCAAGATGTCATCATCCTGCATCCATCAAGGAATCATGTCAGCAAAAACAATTAACATCATAATATCTAATCATATGTACATATGTCATATCAACAAAATTTAAACCCTAACAGTCCACTCCCTGACTCGATCTGGATTCCAAGGGGTTTCATCGATGCCTCGATATCCTCAATGTCCAGATTCCTGCACACTCAGGAGAACCCAATTAATAACACCTGTCTATGTAAATACAAAAAAATAAAAAATCATCAAATCCACAATATCTCATAATCATAAAAAAAACAACCAATAATATAATGACCTGGATCACTTGCACGCAAGTGTCCTCAAAGAATAAGTTCACTCAATGTGTGCAAGAGCGGGATGTTATAATGAAAGTATAATAACATACATTGTTTAAGTTTTGGTGAAAACTAGAGAAGAAACCACCTTAAAAAAGGTTCAAAATTTTGAGACCGGAGAAGTTCTTACAAACTGCTATGATGTCTATCAAAGGAGTTAGTATGACGTGTGATAGTGAGTCTATTTGTATACCATAGGAGTTAATATGAAGGGCTCAAGTGTAAATCGAGAGAGTTTCTGAAAAGGGTTCCAATAACACCTGGGAATTTTGTAGAAAGGTCTTCGATGAACCGGGGAAAATTACGTGAAGTGTTGAGTTTACAAGAGGAGCAACCGACGGTTTAACTATTAACTTGTCTAGTGAAACCAAAGAAGTTCATGTGAATTCCTCCGGTTAAAACCATAGGACTTCATTCTAAGTGCATCAGTTGCTACCGGTGGGGTTGGCACCAACTCCTCTAGTGAAAATTAGGGGATTTAATTTTTAAAGTCCCAAGTGAACTCGAGACATTGATGTGAAGGTTGTTGGTTTACAAAGTCACTCCTTGAAATTCAAATAAGCCTTGAATGATGGTCGAGCCAATGATGGATTGGGTTTCCTATTCTTTGAAAGATAGGTTCTTATACTATTCATCATTCATGGTCTCGATTGATGGTTTCTTCATTAGCTTCTAGGGTTCTATGTATCATTGATGGAGGAAAAGATCTGGGTTGGCGCTTGTGCCTTCCCAAAACAATTTTAGGGCTTTTCATGTCATGGTTATAACAGTTCCATGGCCAAGAATTTGCATAAGGTTGTGTTTAAATCAGAGGGGGGCGACAACCTTGTGGTTTGTCAATGGATCGAGGGTAGTTCATGTGTTTCTAGTGGCTTGGAGTCGAGGAGAAGGTTATGGTGTGAGTAGAATTGGAGGGTCATCACCACAAAGAACTTGGGAACCCTGGGTCTAAAAGGGAAAAATTTAAGCCAAAAATAAATAATAAAAACCCTAACCCTAGAATGATTCACCAGTGAAGGGAATGACTGGATTAGGGCTTACCTAGTGGTTCACTGACATGTGGAGGGTAGTAGATAGTTGAGGGTGAATATGTTTTTTTTCATTACTTTGTTTCTCAATGCTCTCTCCTTCTCTCGGGCACTAGGTAACAATGGTAAAAAATAAAGAAGGTGAGATCATTTTTATAACTTTGGATGATGAGTGCAATAACTGCCAATGGACAGAACATGCTTGAATCGGTAGTGTTTATGTGAAGTCTTCCAGTTCACATCGGAGGACTTTGTTGTAATATTTCCAATCTAAAACAGGGAGGTTGACACAAATTTTTTTGGTGGTCACAGTGAAGAAGAAAATAACTCCTCCGGTTTGATCGGAGGAGTTTTTGTGCACTCCTTTGGTTGAACATAAGGATTTTGTATTAATTTTTTTTATGGCAAGTTCAATGTTTCGGTGGAGTTCATGGGAAATGACCGGGTTTCTACCAAAACAAATGGAGAGAAATCCTTTGGTATACACCAGAGGAGTTTGTGGTAACGCCTCTAGTGTACACTAGAGGAGTTTGTACAAACTTCACCGAATTGTCAAAAATTTATTTTTTAAAGCAGCTAAAGTGGCTCAAAAAAATTCTAAGTGAAAAGACAAAATTGCAATCTTGACTAAACCCGAAAAGAGATAACTTGCTTAAAATGGGAGATGACTCATTAAAAACTCCACTCAATAAGATTTTAAAGGAAAAGACAAGGGGGGATCAATTTTCTTGAAGGGAGCTTTCCAAACAATTTACAAGAAAATGAAGGGTTGTTGGTGCTTGGCACAATAGATATGAATATATATTTGAAATTCCCTAGGATCAAAGATGGAGATACTAAATGGGAGAAGGCTATTAATTTGCATATGAAAAGTGTGTAGAAAAGTCATAACCTTTGCATACATAAAGTATCAATAAATGAGCTTGGCCATATACATGGAAGATTGAAGAAAGTTTCAAATCCATGTATGAAGAAGAAAGGCAACTAGATAACAAAGTCACTGCTATAAAATGATAATAAAATAATAAATCTCAAATTCTAATAAAATAATAAATCTCAAACTCTAATAAAATAATAAAATAAGGGATTAATCTCTTATATTTAATGAATTTAAAAATATATAAAAACAAAAACTCTCTAGTTATTAAATTATACTATTCACCATAATCTAATAGAACATATGTCACATTCATATAATAAATTATTTAAAACAACTTTATGAACAAAATTGATGTGAAACCAAACATCTTGAAATTGAAAATGAAATCACCATCCTTCTAAAAAGAATAAATAAGGCATTATAATTAAAAAAAATTGCAAAATATTGATACAATGAACAATGCATCTAGATAAATGTTATATTTTCTTTAAAAATAAATATAGTTTTACAAACTGACAGGCTCACAACAGACACACCTCGAAACTGGAACGGTTACTCAACAGGAATAACAGTAGTAATAATGACACCAGCATGAATAACAACAACAATAATGACACCTACATGAATACTGTTGTGAACCTGTCTGCACGTGCATTGAACAGAGTTGAGCTGGGCATTTTAGAAAAGGGACTTAATTTGGTTGTCTCCCCGAACTCCATTCCCATTGACAACATCATATGTTGTGTGGAAGATAGTATACAAAACCTCAACGATGAAGAAAAGGATATCATACAACAAGATTGCTTTGTTATCTTACGCAAAGCCAAACCTCCAAAGAGAAATATTAGTAAAGAAGAGCACATAGCCTTAAAGGACCTAAGTAATGATGAAAACTTAGCTATTCTCAAGGCAGACAAAGGTGGCGCTATTGTTCTTATGAACCTTAGTGATTACAATAGGAAAATGAATGAACACCTTTCCCAGAGTGGTAGCTATAGGAAACTTAGTTTCAATCCCATTAAGAAAATTAAAAGGCAGGTAAAGAAAGCCATCAACAGTTCCAACCTAGATGAGAGAACTAAAAAATGTTTAACCCCCAACAACGAGATCACGCAAGAATCTACAGTCTACCAAAAATTCACAAAAAAGATATTCCTCTCAGACCCATAGTGAATACCATAGGCTCACCAACCTATGAGTTAGCTAAACACATAGCTAAGATCCTTAGCCCCTTGGTAGGTCACACTAACGCTTTCATAAAATACTCCAATGAATTCATTAAAATCATTAAAAATGAAAAATTAAGGCCTCAAGACACCCTCATAAGTTTTGATGTAGTTTCCCTCTTCACCAAGATCCATTTATATGAAGCTATCCAAATTGTCAAAGAAGTCATTGATCTAGAAACGATGAACCTAGCTGAAGTCTTCTTGCGCTCCACCTTCTTTAGTTACCAAGGAGATTTATATGAACAAACCAACAACGTAGCAATGGGATCCCCATTGTCCCCCATTATTTCCAACCTTTTCATGGATAATTTTTAAAAGAACGCCCTGGAATTCTTCCCCCTTAAACCATTAAGATGAAAAATATTTGTTGATGACACTAATGTTCTCTGGCCCACGGGAAAGAAGAATTACAAAATTTATTTCAACACCTACACARCATATCCGAAGAAACAAAATTCACAATGGAGCTTGAAAAGAATGATAGCATCCCCTTTCTAGATGTTCTTATCAACRGGAGAAGTAATGGGGATCTAGGACATGCGTTTTATAGAAAAAAGACCCACATAGAGAACTATCTCCACGCCAACTCCCATCACCACCCCAACTAGAAACTAGGTGTCCTAATAACTTTAKCCACGAGAGTCATAAGAATCTCTGATGAAGCACACCTAGATAAAGAAACCGATCACCTTACCAAGAATTTTAAGAACATAGGTTACAAACACAAAGACATTAAGAATGCAATAAATAGAGCCTTAGAAAAAMCSTTGATAATCCCAACGTCCCAAAAGACCAGAACCCTAATAGAGATGCCTACCTTCCTTACATCAAAGGAGTGACCGATAGGATTGCAAGAGTCCTCRGCAAAAAAGAGATTAAGACCTCCTTCAAACCACTTGAAACCATCAAACATAATATGAKATCCATAAAAGACAAACTTGACCCTCACAAAGGCAAAGGTATCTACAAAATAGAGTGCTCATGCGGAAAATGCTACATTGGTGAAACCGACTGCTCCTTCCATATCAGGATAAAAGAGCATGGAGCTGACATTAATAATGAATGCATCTGCACCTTTGCCCTAGCTGAACACTCCCTTACAATTAAACACCATGTCCACCTAGAAGACACCAAAATCCTCGTCAAAGAAAATCACCTCTTTAGAAGACGTATTAAAGAAGTTATTGAGATCTGAAAACACTCTGATAACCTAAACATAGATAATGAGCTAGAATTAAGCGAAAATTGGCTCCCCTTGATTCATAAAAATAATAATAACTAGCACTATTTTAGAAAAACAATCTAATACTAAAAATAACCCTACCTAATTAATAACCCTACCCTAATAAATTACACTTATTAAAATTAACCTTCTTAACAAAACTATCAAATGAAAATTCATAAGTAAAACATAAATTATAATCAACATAATTTAGGATCTAATACTAAATAATTAATCCTAATTAATAATTATACCCTAACAAATGAATGACACTTATTAAAATAATCATTCCTAATGAGACTATCCAATGTACCCTCATTATAAAAACAATGAAAAAATATTTTCATCATAATCCATATAAGCTTAATAAATTAACCCTAATAGACTTAAAAACTATAACATATTAAATAAATAAAAAACATTGAATTAATAATAAGACTACCAAATAAACCCTCATTATTAAAACAATAAAATAATCATAGTTTAGATAAGCTTAATAAAACTAACCCTAATAGATTCTTTAATGGACTTAATACCTAGAATCTATTAACATAGTTAGTTAAATTAATTAAAAAAAATTGAATTAATAATAAACCCTAAAAAATATTAAATCAAGAATAAATTTAAAAAAATTAAATAAACCTAGCCGACACTCTAGTTTCCTTTCACATTTAGTATTTAATATCATCTCCTCTCTTCATTTTGAATCCAGGCTTCATGTCCTGAAGATGGATCCTGATTTGGATCCGAAATGTCGACGATCTATTGACAAAACTGTGACTAATCTGATCACTTGTGAAAATCCCAACCACATAAATCTCATTAATCAATTTTGATCTTCTAAATTAGGGTTGACCATCTCCTTGTAGTATCTTAATTTCATTTTATCTACTAATTATTTGTCACACCACATATTTAGAAGTGATAATATTTGTAACATTATAGATATTCTGCATGATGCTTCTTTTTGTATTTCTCAATGATTTAGCCAAGATTTGGCATCTTTATGTCATCCCCACTTGAGCTCCGAATGGTTTTTGCTAGAGTTTGAAACCATTTTGGGAGCCTCTTGTTATCCATGTTGTTTATATTGTTCTTTTACGTTATGTATCTAATCATAGCAATGCTCTCAATGAGAAAAAGACTTCCTTCTATGAAGAGGATAAGATCGAGTGTGTTTCCCTTAATTTTGAGATTACAAATTATTATAATAATTTTTTTAAAATATATAAATTATTATATTGAAAAGTATCTCATTGTTTTATATCATAATTCAAATAAATAATTAATATAAAATATAAAAAACATTTTTTTTTTATTATCAAAATAAAAACGATATATATTAAATTCATATTAAATTGGATAAACATATATAAAATTATGAAATTGAATGACTTTATATTAATTTAATATAATATTTTATGAAATTAAAAATAAAATAATATTAATAATGTTAAAAATAAAGTTACATATTATTACATAATAATTTTTTTTTTTATATTTTTGTTTGTTGTTTTCATATATATATATATATATTAAAGGGAATTATTTTATATGCAAGTCTTTTTAAAATGTAAAATTTGAGAAAATGTTTATAACTCAAAGTGATTGAAGAAAGATTAGATCTCTCGATATATTGGTACATTAAAGTTAAAAGAAATTTATAATAGTTGTAATATTTAAAAAAAAAAAATCTATATAACCAATTTTTTTATTCAACTATCAAATTTAGTTTAAAATAGAAAAAATTGTCATTTTAATTAAAATTTAACAAAATAAAAAATATGAAAAAAAATAATGTGTAATATTTATTTTTTCAAAACTTTATCTTAATTTTTATGAAAATTTGTTTTTAATTATTAATTAAAGTTCTATTTTTATTAAATACAACTTAATTTGTAAATTATGCTGCAAAACTTTTGGTTTATTGTGCAACTAAACATGAATATATATAAACCAAAAATGAACTAATCTATAAAATTTGAATTTATCTTAAAATAATTAATAAATAAATAATTGAGTTTTAAGGTTTTTCAAATTTATGAGATAATTGAATTTTTTAATCTTCCAAGGTCTAAATTTCCACCTAATTTAATTTTGATCAAGTCTTTGTCCTTCTACTCTACTCGAAGAGGTGGGATTTTGATCAAGTCTCTATCCTTCTACTCTCTTGGAGAAAGTCGTTACTGGACTTTCTCCAACGGTTGACATCAATCACTAAGGGTAGAAATCAATCTACAATATCACTCTCTAATGATTGACATCAATGACAACCAACAATCCATACCAATTGGCCATCAACCTAAGCCAACTATCTGACAATCTCCCCCTTTGGCATTGATGGAAACACCAACATTGATAGCAACACTTAGTCATGATAAAATTCATGTTTATACTCCTCATCATTGTTTCTATCTCTCCCCCTTTGACATCAATGGAAAAGGTATCTTTCCATCCGAGGCTGCTCCCCCTAACTAGACTGTCCTTGGGAATACTCCCCCTGACTGAACTCTTCTTGAAATTGATCTCCCAACCTGAATTGTCCTACTTATGGTGTTTCCTCATGTACATCTAAGACATATAAGATAAGCATTCAAAATCATTCATTTTGGAGTATAAATTACTCCTAGTCTCTAGCGAAGATACTCAAAGGCTTCCCGTGGAAGTGGTTTTGTAAAGATGTTTTCCACTTGTTCTTTTGTACCCACATATTCAACTTTGATGTTCTTCTCTACAACCTGTTATTGTAGAAAGTGATACTTGATTGGAATGTTCTTCGTCTTGGAGTGCATCACCGGGTTATTTGAGATATTGATGGTGCTTGTATTATCATAATAGATTGGAATGGGCTCATGATACTCAACCTATATATCTATCATAGTTTGTTTCATCCATAGAACCTGTGTACAACATGTTGATGTTGCAATATACTCTGCCTCGGCTGTAGATATTATTGTTTCTTGCTTAACCATGATACTAAACACTCACCCAAGTAGAATGATGCTTCATTGGTGCTTCGTCAATCATCAATGTAACATGCCCAATCTGCATCTGTGTAGGAAACAAGTGATAAATCATTTCCTTTTGGATACCATAATCCAAACTCTTTTGTTCCTTTGAGATATATGAAAATCCTCTTCATTGCTAATACATGTGATTTCTTTGGTGCTACTTGAAATTGTGCCACTTGTCCAATTGCCTGCATTACATCTAGTCTTGATGATGTCACATATAGTAAGATATCAATCATTGACCTTTATTGTCTCTGGTCTATAGACTTTGAATCATCATCTTTTCTCAACTTGCAATTGGTTTGTATAGGAGTGGTAACTAGTTTGCAATATTCCATTCTGAACCTCTTTAGCATTTCTCTTATATACTTAGTTTGAGAAATAAAAATTCCTTGGTTGCTTTAACATATCTTAAGACCCAAAAAGAAGGATAGTTCTCCAAGTAATGAAATTTCAAATTCATTATGCATATCCTTTGC
>JZKD02S1888136.1:67634-78269 GCA_000966675.3 Picea glauca | reverse complement strand
CGTCCGATCTTGCTTACTGTTTACCATGGGCGCATTATCGCCCAAAACTTTGGACGGGTGGGTTCTAACCCATTCATTTGATCTCTGATTCCCCTAGCGAGAAATATCGCTAACAGGTAGCATCGCGTCGAGTTTCATATAATTGCATAAGATACAATAGACGTTCTTCCTCAGCAGAAGTGTTTGGTAGGAGTTCAACAACTAGTTTTAAAGAGGGTATCTCACATTCAATCAGGAGAATGGCTTCTAAGCCATAGACTAACTGGAAAGGTGTAAACCCAGTAGCAAACTTGACAGATGTCCGGTAAGCCCACAATGCCGAAAACAACATTGTGTGCCAACTTGTTTTATGAATCCCTATCATTCGTTGGAGCATAGTTATGAGAACTTTGTTAATTTCTTTGACTTGGCCATTGGCTTGTGGGTAATAGGGTGTTGAGTTTGCATGGTGAAGACCCAACTTTTCAATAAGTTCGAACATCATGAAGTTTCTAAAGTGGCTACCGTGATCAGTGATGATAGCCTAGGGAGCACCAAAACGAGCTATGATGTGATTAAAAATGAATAATGCTACGGTCTTTCTAGTGTTCTCAAATGTCGACATCACCTCGACCCATTTCGTAAAGTAATCTACGGCTACAATGATGTATCCATGCCCCCCAAACGAGTGGGGGTGACATGTCATGAAATTGATGCCCCATTTCGCAAAGGGACCAACGGAGACCACAGGGTGAAGACGAGCGGGATGTGACCATATCTTGTTATTATAGGTCTGGCAAGCATGGCATTTTTGAATGGCGATTATGCAATCATTAAATAGAGAAGGCCAAAAATACCCTTCTCGTAAGATCTTCTGGGCAGTAGCATACCCAGACATATGACCACCACATGCTCCAGAATGGAAGTCATTCAGAGCTCTCTCGGCTTCGTCGAATGTGAGGCAGCGTTGAAAAACAGATTCAATCCCCCAATGATAAAAAGTATCCCCGAGGATAATATATTGACGAGATTGGTATCGTATTTGACGTCGGTCAGTGCTAGACAAAGTGGGTCGGGAAGTCTGGGTTTGAAGATATATAATGATATAACCATACCAAAGATCATCAGTGTTGATGAGGGAAAGAGATTCATCAGGTAATGAATCAGTTGCTACATTTTCTGTTTCAGAATAGGGAAAGCCGCATATCAACTCAACAAACACTAAGGACTTCTTAGACTTGGCGCATTTGAATTCCAAGTCAAACTCATGGAGTATCACAATCCTTTTGGAGTATTTTCCCCCTAGAAATTGACGTGTGAGAATGTGTTGCATAGGGTTGTAGTTAGAAATCACTGTAGTCTTGTGCGAGAGGATATAGTGTCAGAAGCCTTGGATGGCTTGGATGACTGCAAAGGCCAGTTTTTCGACATGTAAATACTTTATTTCGGTAGGCGTTAGACTTCGACTCAAGTAGTAAATAACATGTTCGTCGTTAGCATCATCCTCTTGGATGAGAACCATACCAATGGTGTAATCTGAGGCAGTAAGGTAGAGGAAATAATCACGATTGTAATCGGGGGGAAAGAGAAGCGAATCACGTGTTAGGGACAATTTCAAAGCTTCGAAAGCATTGTTGGCGATGGTATCCCATATGAACTCAGACCCCTTTTTTGGTAGCTATGTAAATACACGAGTTATCTCGGCGTAATTTGGGATAAAACGATGAAGAAAGTTTTCTTTCCCCTGCAAACTTTGTAACTGGTGAAGTGTAGAAGGAGGAGGGAGATTAAGGATTACCTCAACCTTTAAAGGATCCACCCTAATCCCTTGACGTGAAACAACAAAACCTAGAATTCAACCGGATTCCACGCAGAAAATGCACTTATGATGATTCAAACATATATGGTAGAACAGACAGCAGACGAAAATGGCTCGGAGAAGGGTCGGATGATCGGCTCGACGCATTGAGTGAGCACGTAAATCATCCAGATATGGTTGCACGAGGTGCTTGATATCATGGAAAGCATAAGACATAACACGTTGAAAAGTGGCACTAGTGTTCTTGAGACCGAAAGGGATTTTCCGATAGGCAAAAGTACCCCAAGGACAAATAAAAGAAGTCTTATGTTGATCCTTGGGAACAATGTTGATTTGATTATACCCGGAGAAACATCCATCAGAGAGAAGATTTCACTTTTGGAACAATCGTCGACAATTTGATCGATGAAGGGGGTAGGAAAGTTGTCTTTGGGACAAGCTTTGTTGATATCCCTATAATCTACACATACACGAATTGTGCCTTGTTTCTTGTCGATCGGGATAAGATTGGAAACCCATTCAGTGAGAGCCACTGGGTAAATAAAGCCAGCTGTGAGAATTTTCTCAACTTCGAGCTTGATAGCAGCCGCTTTATGTGGGTGAACTAGATGAAGGCGTTTTCGGATGGGTTTAGTGTCGGGGTATGTCTTGATCTCATGTATCACAATGTCGGGGTCGATACCTAGCATTTCTTCATATCTCTAGGCAAAGATGTCACGAAACTCTTTGAAAAGGGACATATAGGTGACTATTTCGTCAGGGGAACACGAAGCTCCGATATGGACATTTTCGATGATTCCAGGTTTGACGGATATGTCAAGGGGAGTAGTGGGAGAGATATTGCTTAAGTTCCCTTCGGAAAACACATCGTGTGTGGACCCAGGAACGGTTGAGATGACGACAATGGTTGACGGGGTCGATATCCATTGGTAGTTCTCAATGGTATGTTTCTCCAGAAAGAGGATGGAACAATGATGTCCATCGTCCCAAGGGGTGTCCTCCATGACAGACATGATCATCTCGTCAGTGGGAAAAATGACATGGAAAGGATCTGGAGATAACTCACCAAGAGAGGGGGTAGAAGGGGTTGCTGATTGAATGGCCTGATAGGCAGATTCAATTGGACTTAACAACATTTCATCACCGTAACAAAGATAATCTCCAGGGTCAGGTACTATCCAGGGGTCGTGAGATGTAGGAAGTTCATGAAGCGAGGTGGAGATCATGTTGATTGAAGCAACTGATGAGCGTGGAACATCGGGCGATGGAATGGGGAAAATACCTATTAACAAAGAGTCTTTGAGAAGGCCTACACTGACGTTCTCATAAGATGGTAGGGTTTTAGAGATGAATGGTACATTTCCAGTACAGGTATTGGAGTTAAAGAAGGCTAATTGGTCGACGATGACTACCTTACCTTGATGTGGGAAACGTACCACTCGAAAAAGGGTGGACACAACTGTGTGCATGGAATCGATCCAGCTGTGGCCAAGCAGAAGATTGTAATCAAGGGGAGCGTCAAAGACATCCACTTCGACTTGGACCATTTTGCCTTCTAACGTGATGGGCAACGAAGTAAGGACACCATAGGGCTTAAAACCAGAGACATTGAAGGCTTTGAGAGTGTTCTGGGATTCATTCAAAGAGACATGACACATGTCGAGGCACCCTCATCGATAAAGGTTTGACAAATTTTTTTGTCAGAGACAATCACTTGGATCTGGAATGCGAGTTGAGGGGGTAACCGTGGAATGTGATCTTCCAAGTCAAAAATTACTAAATTCGTATCCGTCAGGTCGATTCCACCGATAGCTTTCAAAAACGCCTTCCGTTGTGTGGGACAATTTTGAAGGAATTCGAGGGATGACAAGTAAGAGACATGGCACACGTCGAGGCACCCTCGTCGATAAAGGTTTGACAAATGTTTTTGTCAGAGACAATCACTTGGATCTGGAACGCGAGTTGAGGGGGTAATCATGGAATGTGATCTTCCAAGTCAAAAATTATTAAATTCGTATCCGTCGAGTCGATTCCACCGATAGCTTTCAACAACGCCTTCCATTCTGTGGGACAACTTTGAAGGACTTCGAGGGCTGACATCGTGGAAGGTGCTTGGGCCAAATATTCAAGAATGTTGTAGTTCTAGGCAGCACGAGCATGAGGATTGAAAGTTGATTTCCGAACAACACCCTTTGGGGGGGGTCGAAGAACTGTGTCGAGGCTCGGTCGTTCGAGATGAAGAGGACTGTTGGTAGGTGGATTCGCGAGAGAGGGCTGTACCAAGGAAGGAGGTAGGTCATCAACCTTCTCTTTAGAGGGAGAATAATATTTGGCTCGAGTGGTGAGGGAAATGTCATTTTGCTTGGAATCGCCAGTACAGATCAATACATAAGATGTAGTAGAATATGAAGGTTGGTCATGAATGACCAACTGAGCCTATTGTTGAGACGGGAAGGGTTGGGAAAAAATGGCTGGAGCAGGTGCTTTTGGATATCNCGTCCGATCTTGCTTACTGTTTACCATGGGCGCATTATCGCCCAAAACTTTGGACGGGTGGGTTCTAACCCATTCATTTGATCTCTGATTCCCCTAGCGAGAAATATCGCTAACAGGTAGCATCGCGTCGAGTTTCATATAATTGCATAAGATACAATAGACGTTCTTCCTCAGCAGAAGTGTTTGGTAGGAGTTCAACAACTAGTTTTAAAGAGGGTATCTCACATTCAATCAGGAGAATGGCTTCTAAGCCATAGACTAACTGGAAAGGTGTAAACCCAGTAGCAAACTTGACAGATGTCCGGTAAGCCCACAATGCCGAAAACAACATTGTGTGCCAACTTGTTTTATGAATCCCTATCATTCGTTGGAGCATAGTTATGAGAACTTTGTTAATTTCTTTGACTTGGCCATTGGCTTGTGGGTAATAGGGTGTTGAGTTTGCATGGTGAAGACCCAACTTTTCAATAAGTTCGAACATCATGAAGTTTCTAAAGTGGCTACCGTGATCAGTGATGATAGCCTAGGGAGCACCAAAACGAGCTATGATGTGATTAAAAATGAATAATGCTACGGTCTTTCTAGTGTTCTCAAATGTCGACATCACCTCGACCCATTTCGTAAAGTAATCTACGGCTACAATGATGTATCCATGCCCCCCAAACGAGTGGGGGTGACATGTCATGAAATTGATGCCCCATTTCGCAAAGGGACCAACGGAGACCACAGGGTGAAGACGAGCGGGATGTGACCATATCTTGTTATTATAGGTCTGGCAAGCATGGCATTTTTGAATGGCGATTATGCAATCATTAAATAGAGAAGGCCAAAAATACCCTTCTCGTAAGATCTTCTGGGCAGTAGCATACCCAGACATATGACCACCACATGCTCCAGAATGGAAGTCATTCAGAGCTCTCTCGGCTTCGTCGAATGTGAGGCAGCGTTGAAAAACAGATTCAATCCCCCAATGATAAAAAGTATCCCCGAGGATAATATATTGACGAGATTGGTATCGTATTTGACGTCGGTCAGTGCTAGACAAAGTGGGTCGGGAAGTCTGGGTTTGAAGATATATAATGATATAACCATACCAAAGATCATCAGTGTTGATGAGGGAAAGAGATTCATCAGGTAATGAATCAGTTGCTACATTTTCTGTTTCAGAATAGGGAAAGCCGCATATCAACTCAACAAACACTAAGGACTTCTTAGACTTGGCGCATTTGAATTCCAAGTCAAACTCATGGAGTATCACAATCCTTTTGGAGTATTTTCCCCCTAGAAATTGACGTGTGAGAATGTGTTGCATAGGGTTGTAGTTAGAAATCACTGTAGTCTTGTGCGAGAGGATATAGTGTCAGAAGCCTTGGATGGCTTGGATGACTGCAAAGGCCAGTTTTTCGACATGTAAATACTTTATTTCGGTAGGCGTTAGACTTCGACTCAAGTAGTAAATAACATGTTCGTCGTTAGCATCATCCTCTTGGATGAGAACCATACCAATGGTGTAATCTGAGGCAGTAAGGTAGAGGAAATAATCACGATTGTAATCGGGGGGAAAGAGAAGCGAATCACGTGTTAGGGACAATTTCAAAGCTTCGAAAGCATTGTTGGCGATGGTATCCCATATGAACTCAGACCCCTTTTTTGGTAGCTATGTAAATACACGAGTTATCTCGGCGTAATTTGGGATAAAACGATGAAGAAAGTTTTCTTTCCCCTGCAAACTTTGTAACTGGTGAAGTGTAGAAGGAGGAGGGAGATTAAGGATTACCTCAACCTTTAAAGGATCCACCCTAATCCCTTGACGTGAAACAACAAAACCTAGAATTCAACCGGATTCCACGCAGAAAATGCACTTATGATGATTCAAACATATATGGTAGAACAGACAGCAGACGAAAATGGCTCGGAGAAGGGTCGGATGATCGGCTCGACGCATTGAGTGAGCACGTAAATCATCCAGATATGGTTGCACGAGGTGCTTGATATCATGGAAAGCATAAGACATAACACGTTGAAAAGTGGCACTAGTGTTCTTGAGACCGAAAGGGATTTTCCGATAGGCAAAAGTACCCCAAGGACAAATAAAAGAAGTCTTATGTTGATCCTTGGGAACAATGTTGATTTGATTATACCCGGAGAAACATCCATCAGAGAGAAGATTTCACTTTTGGAACAATCGTCGACAATTTGATCGATGAAGGGGGTAGGAAAGTTGTCTTTGGGACAAGCTTTGTTGATATCCCTATAATCTACACATACACGAATTGTGCCTTGTTTCTTGTCGATCGGGATAAGATTGGAAACCCATTCAGTGAGAGCCACTGGGTAAATAAAGCCAGCTGTGAGAATTTTCTCAACTTCGAGCTTGATAGCAGCCGCTTTATGTGGGTGAACTAGATGAAGGCGTTTTCGGATGGGTTTAGTGTCGGGGTATGTCTTGATCTCATGTATCACAATGTCGGGGTCGATACCTAGCATTTCTTCATATCTCTAGGCAAAGATGTCACGAAACTCTTTGAAAAGGGACATATAGGTGACTATTTCGTCAGGGGAACACGAAGCTCCGATATGGACATTTTCGATGATTCCAGGTTTGACGGATATGTCAAGGGGAGTAGTGGGAGAGATATTGCTTAAGTTCCCTTCGGAAAACACATCGTGTGTGGACCCAGGAACGGTTGAGATGACGACAATGGTTGACGGGGTCGATATCCATTGGTAGTTCTCAATGGTATGTTTCTCCAGAAAGAGGATGGAACAATGATGTCCATCGTCCCAAGGGGTGTCCTCCATGACAAACATGATCATCTCGTCAGTGGGAAAAATGACATGGAAAGGATCTGGAGATAACTCACCAAGAGAGGGGGTAGAAGGGGTTGCTGATTGAATGGCCTGATAGGCGGATTCAATTGGACTTAACAACATTTCATCACCGTAACAAAGATAATCTCCAGGGTCAGGTACTATCCAGGGGTCGTGAGATGCAGGAAGTTCATGAAGCGAGGTGGAGATCATGTTGATTGAAGCAACTGATGAGCATGGAACATCGGGCGATGGAATGGGGAAAATACCTATTAACAAAGAGTCTTTGAGAAGGCCTACACTGACGTTCTCATAAGATGGTAGGGTTTTAGAGATGAATCGTACATTTCCAGTATAGGTATTGGAGTTAAAGAAGGCTAATTGGTCGACGATGACTACCTTACCTTGATGTGGGAAACGTACCACTCGAAAAAGGGTGGACACAACTGTGTGCATGGAATCGATCCAGCTGTGGCCAAGCAGAAGATTGTAATCAAGGGGAGCGTCAAAGACATCCACTTCGACTTGGACCATTTTGCCTTCTAACGTGATGGGCAACGAAGTAAGGACACCATAGGGCTTAAAACCAGAGACATTGAAGGCTTTGAGAGTGTTCTGGGATTCATTCAAAGAGACATGACACATGTCGAGGCACCCTCATCGATAAAGGTTTGACAAATTTTTTTGTCAGAGACAATCACTTGGATCTGGAATGCGAGTTGAGGGGGTAACCGTGGAATGTGATCTTCCAAGTCAAAAATTACTAAATTCGTATCCGTCAGGTCGATTCCACCGATAGCTTTCAAAAACGCCTTCCGTTGTGTGGGACAATTTTGAAGGAATTCGAGGGATGACAAGTAAGAGACATGGCACACGTCGAGGCACCCTCGTCGATAAAGGTTTGACAAATGTTTTTGTCAGAGACAATCACTTGGATCTGGAACGCGAGTTGAGGGGGTAATCATGGAATGTGATCTTCCAAGTCAAAAATTATTAAATTCGTATCCGTCGAGTCGATTCCACCGATAGCTTTCAACAACGCCTTCCATTCTGTGGGACAACTTTGAAGGACTTCGAGGGCTGACATCGTGGAAGGTGCTTGGGCCAAATATTCAAGAATGTTGTAGTTCTAGGCAGCACGAGCATGAGGATTGAAAGTTGATTTCCGAACAACACCCTTTGGGGGGGGTCGAAGAACTGTGTCGAGGCTCGGTCGTTCGAGATGAAGAGGACTGTTGGTAGGTGGATTCGCGAGAGAGGGCTGTACCAAGGAAGGAGGTAGGTCATCAACCTTCTCTTTAGAGGGAGAATAATATTTGGCTCGAGTGGTGAGGGAAATGTCATTTTGCTTGGAATCGCCAGTACAGATCAATACATAAGATGTAGTAGAATATGAAGGTTGGTCATGAATGACCAACTGAGCCTATTGTTGAGACGGGAAGGGTTGGGAAAAAATGGCTGGAGCAGGTGCTTTTGGATATCCTTGAAGGAACTTAGTGAACTCAACGCGTCATGGGAAATCCTTCGTGTAGTGATTATCATCACAGATAAGACAAGGGTATCTAGGTTTGCGCTTATCCCGGTCATCAACAGGGGTAGTTTTGGTTCGCTCTGCTTGAGAAGTATTTTTTTCCTCCTTATTCTTACCCCTTCCCTTTTTCGATTTGTTTTTACTGGCTGGGGTAGATTGAACTGCATTTACCTCAGAAGTCTTGCCAGTGGGAGGGGCAGGAGACTAAGCATTTTGAACATTAGAAGAAGTAGGTTTGGGTTTTTCACTTGAGGTGGAATGTGGTTGGGCCTGGAAAGTGCCAATCACACCGTCAGCTGCATGTGAAGAAGCGGGAGTAGTTGAAGTGACAGAAGTGGAAGGACGAGGTAAGTCAGGTAGTAAATCGTAAAGGGTACCCGTTTGTGAGTAAACGAGGTCAAGGTATTGAGCACGACTTATGGCCTACTCTTCTATGACTACTCCACCCATGGCGATGTCACGACCGATTTCGTTCACAAATGATTTGGTGAACCACTCTACCAGCAACTGATCAAGGAGCTCGAGTTTGATGAGACATCGTCTCCTTCGCCACTCATGAATGTGATCAGATA
This sequence comes from Picea glauca, assembly GCA_000966675.3. Lineage (NCBI taxonomy): Eukaryota > Viridiplantae > Streptophyta > Pinopsida > Pinales > Pinaceae > Picea > Picea glauca. The sequence goes on along the minus strand of JZKD02S1888136.1, from coordinate 69,061 downwards.
TATGAGTGGCTTTGTTTTGTTTGAAAGAACTCAAAATCTCGGTCCCCATTTCATAATGAATTGGTAACTGGTAGTGTGTGAGGAAATGCATAGCTAGGGTGTTGAAGTCAGCGAAGAAACCTCATGGTAATTCTATATACCACTTCACAGAAGAACTTGTGAGGGTTCATTGAAAAGGACGTAAACGAATAGAGTCATCCATCAATGAGTTGGATGAACACCAGAGGTGAAAATTCACGACATGATTGTTCGGGTCCTCTCCCACTTTGCCGTCGAATTGAGGGATGTCCAATGGTAACTTGGTTGGTATAGAAGGCCATTGGGGAGAGTGACGAATTGGATCATTTAAAATCCTTGACAAATCCGAAAGATCCAAAGTGGACAAGAAGGGTAATTGTCGATTCACCTACGGGTACTGGTGGCTTTGGGGAGGAAGCCCCGTCGAAAAACTAGTAGGACCATAAGCAGTCTACATATAATGTGAAGACCCAGGCAGATTCGGTGGTGGTTGGAGAGGATAGTAGCTCATGGGATTGTATCTTGGAATAGGGACGTGAGTTTGAGCATTCAAGCCCCAAATGGGATTGAATGTACCTGGATATGGTTGGCCCATACTAGGGGGTATCACAGATGCAGCTAGAAATTGTTTCCCCCCAGTCAATTGAGGAGGATGTTGTATCATATGATTCCAATACTAGGCCAAGGACGGAGGTATGTTTTTTCCATAAGGTGGGTTTGGTCCTCCTATCGAAGGTGGTGTTCCAATTGGGGGAAATGTTCCAATTCGGGGTTGTGTTCCAATTGGGATTTGCGTTCCAATAGGAATTTTCCCGCTAAGAGGGGGTTGAGTCATACCACCTTGAGGAAATTGTCCATCGACAGAAATATGATAATTTGGTGTGAATGACAGAATAGTACCACTAGGATTAAGACTGCCAGTGGAGGATGAGAAAGGTCCTCCAAAAGGAAATTGAGGGAGTGTCGGAACAAAACCAGGAAGAGAGTGCCCAGAAGAAGAAGGACCACCAGGAGAACTGGATGGGGTTTGTGTAGGAGTGGGAATGGAAGCATTCAACTCACAGTATCCAGGTGGTAGTGTTGGGGTGACGCTAGGCATTCGCAGTGTGCTGATGGGAGTTGTTATCACTCCAAGAAACCCTCTGTGGTTGCAGACCAGAGGTGCTTAGTAACTTAAGAAATGAATGTTTTTGTGTTTTGTGAATGTGGGTCAATGGGACAACTCAATACAGTTTATAGCATTCAAACATGAACATGATAAACAAATAAACAGTGTTTTCAAGTATTGATTAATCAACAAGTAACTTAAAGGTGGATGGAGAACAAATTGTAACTAAACCAATGCATAGCAGGGTCTAAGAGACAATCAATAGACTTGTTATCAGGTTATGAGCTAAACAATGGGATAA
>JZKD02S1888136.1:54748-67624 GCA_000966675.3 Picea glauca | reverse complement strand
TAGCAATCCAGGAGTGACTTCCGAAAGCCAACACTACCCTAGTCATAGAAGCTCAAAAAAAATGTGTCAAGGCCCAATACGACAAACATGTCAAGCCTCGCGTTTTCTCTGAATGAGATCTCGTTCTCCTCTATGAACAAGATCGAGATATGCTAGGAGATGGAAAATTTGAAGCCATGTGGCGAGGTCCTTATATCGTTAGACGAGTGTTGGAAAAAGAGGCTTATGAGTTAGTAGATTATGATGGTATCCCTTTGAGTGAACCCAGGATTGGGTTGTACTTGAAGAAGTACTATGCATAAGATCACCTGTGCACGAGTACTTGTATTTTTATTGTATCACACTTCTTGTGTGTTACTGTAGCTTGCTTTTGTCGTTATCTGGTCTCTGCCCTTATGTGACATTGTGTTTGATTTCTAGATGCCGGAGTCTTTGCTACCCTACATTGGCTTCGCTGATGGCACTAGCTGTAGTACTAAGAACCTTGCTTCCGCTGCATGGGCAATTTACGCCCCTACAAATGAACTTGTATCCTTACGAGGTGTGTGTCTCAGCCGTGTGACCAATAATATTGCAGAGTATAGCGTCGTTATCGAATTGTTGATTGATGATATCTCGCTCAGAATCCATCATTTGGTTGTGCGACTTGATTCGCAGCTTGTAGTACTACAGTTAAGTAATGTCTATACTATTCGAAGTCCTACTTTGTTACGGGTGTATTTGCGAATTCGCCTCTTGGAACGTTATTTTGATTATATTGAATATCAACATATTCCTAGATGTCTAAATACATTAACTGATGCATTGGCTAACTATGTATTAAACAGACATTTGCATCATTTATAAATCAATCACATCAATTTTCACACAATACAAAATAAACCGGTAGAAGTCGTATGTATATATAACGATCAAAAGAGTTTTTTACAAAACATTATGTCCGACGACCAAAATGTCAAAATCTGAAGCTCATAGCTTCTACAAAGTGACATCATGAATGATGTTCATGGTAACACACGACTGCCCGGGAAACCCTACGGAGTAGTCGACCAATGGACTATGACACTCCTACTGTATGACGCTGATAACGTCGTGGAACCTCTCCAAGAGGCATGTCTGGAATATCTGTTGTCAAACCCTCTAGATTTTGTTCCACCGCTGCATAATCCTTGGCGTCCCATTATAGCACTGTAACTACCTCTCCTCGTCGTTGAATGGGAGAATTACTAGAAGGATGGTAAGGTCCCACATCTGTGTCATCAACAATGAATTTTGTTTTTAGTCCTTGGACGAACATATAAAAAACATTTTCATATGATAAAATTCACAAAAACATTTAAAAAGAAAAAATGTGTACTTCTTACCAAGTTCCCCCCACTGAGCACCCTTGGGCAGGACCAAGTCCGGATCTCCTCAGAAATCCAACCTGACATAAGCATAATCATCGACCATCAGCATCTGTGGTCGCAACCAGTCGAAAAAGGTATCATCATACTTGATAATTGGTCCCGCTACGTGTCGACCCATGAGCTGACACCATCTCAACATTCTTGGATCTGTGGGAGCCGGAAAATTCCACTCAACCTGCATCCTCAGTAACGGAACCCTCTCGAGAAAGAAGGACACCAACAAAGATCCGTACCTGAATTTTTTCAGGTCACCTCGTCTGCATTTGGTCAACTGCTTTTTCATGCTACGAAGCACAACATCTGCCCAGTTAAAAACCCGAGGCTCAGTACACTCTATGGCATACTAAAAGTAACTCTGGAGAACCATGTGAGGAACGGAGCTCCCATCCATATGAGCAATGGTGAACAAAATAGTGCGGAGGGTAAAATCCCACACTCCCCAAATAGCTACTTTCCCTTTTTTCCTCTCTGCCTATGGAACACAGTGTAAGCGGCAGTACTCACTCATGGGAAACCCACCACCTCTACTACCAGTCAGGCTCACGTGGTACCCACGCCATGACAGTCCTGTCAAGAAGTAAATGTCCTCAATATCCAAGGACAATGTGTGGACCCCTACATGGAATACTCGCTGATTGGGATCCCACATATGCACAAGGTACTCCAATAACCTGATTTGGGCCCTCATGCCTGGGATACGAAAGTACTTCAGAAGACCACAATTTCTCAAAGCGGCAATGGTGGGCGGCTGATTTCTAGCAATGGAATTATCTTCTTTGTGCTCCCTTTCACGCCATTCTAGAACCATTGTGATGGCCAAATACCTGCACAAGAAGCACAAAAATAAGATTAATAACTCTATTCACAAATTGGTATGTTTTCATTGGGCAAATTTTTAAAAAACTTTTACACTTTGTGGTTCTTGCAGGTGCCCTTTAGGCACAGTGCGAGGTTCTCACAGGCACCTTTGGGCCCACCTCCGAGAATGACCCATTCTCGCAGGTCCCGTGTAGCTCACCTGCGAGAATGGATGAGTGCCATAATAAACCCCAAAACAAACTCAAAATGATAGTTTTTGCCAATGAAAATGAAAAACTAAACCATGAAAAAGTAGAGGGCAAAGTGCCTACCTCATTGCCACTGACGGTTCGTCGAATCGATGCTTGTAACTCCCGCAATCTGACGTTGAATTTCGAGGGTAAAAGAGGGGTTTTTGGGCTCAAATAGTGGTAAAGTGAAAATGATACGGTAAAAAGAGTTTTACTTCTTTATATTTACTTTTACCATGTTATTGAATTTTTATAATTATTTATTGATTAAAACCTAATCCCTAATGCCCATTTGAGTGTAACTTTTCTAGGCGTAACAACTTCAATGTTCATGTACAGGGATGCAGACATATTTTTTCTTCTTCATCACATGTTTTGATTTTTTTTCATGGTTTTTGCACAAAACCTCGAGCTTGGTCTTTGTCCATTCTCACACTCAAGAATACATGAGAACGCAATCGAGCATAATTTTATCACTTTTTCAGGCTCAACAAGGTTATACGAAAAAGGAACCCCCCTGGAGTCCTCTTTAAGCTCTTTTCAGACTCTCTAAACATGAAAAGATAGTCGAGCGACCTTGCTATTTTCACACTCGATAAAGTATTTGAAGAAAGTGTCTAGTGGGCGATAATTTATCTCTTTTTCAGTCTCATCAGATTATTTTACGAAAAAGGAACTCAGAGAGTTCTCTTTTAAGTGTTTTTCCAGACTCTATAATCATGAAAAACCTTCGAGTTTTCTATCTTTGGACTCGTTAAACAAACATCGATAGACCCATCATGGGACTGAACCACTCCTTCTTAGGGTTCGTTAAATGTACTCCGAAGGACTTGTCCGAAGGATAAGCTTATATCAACAAGCATATGTTATCCTCCTCAAGCTTGCATAAAAATAAAGAGGTACTCACCAGAAATGGTGGGGGAAAATTTGGGAAAGGGATATGTTCGCATCTTCATATTAATTGGCAGTAAGTGTCTCTCTTGAACATGACACCCCCTATTCATTATTTGTAGCTAGTTTGGGAAATCCATTTGTCTCTCATTAGATTTTCTATAAGGTCATACCCTGTGTCATCTCTGAGTCAATGCTGCCAAATCATTGGTCGTGTCGTTCATATGTTCAAGATAAGTTCATCTAAAACCTCTATTGAGTCGCCCATCTGCAGTTGTCCATTCTCTCTATGTCGACCTTCCCTGTGTCCAGTCCAACTTACATCATACTCTGTTTCACCTTCAAAATATGTTACTCATTTTGTGTCATTGATGGGGGATACATCAAGGCCCTCCTGTGAAGAGTTTTGTTTTGTTGACTTCAACTCATTATCCGGAATCAAGACTTAGAAATTCTTTGGTACCTTGGAACTTGCATGCCTCAATGGTAGGTTTCCTCGCTTTTGATAGTGGGTTTACATCATTGACCCCTGATAGAAAGATTTCGTCGGATGTTTGACCTCAACTCATTCATTCACATTCAAAGGATTGTAATAGAGTACCTTGGGAGTCATTGACATTAATGGTGATTTCCCTCGCACTTGTTAACAGTTTCATCAATGATCGGTAATCAAGTGGTTTCTACCATGTTCAACTTCAACACATGTAATCACATGGTTAGATTCATACTTTTGGGCGACAGGATTGAAAAACCTGAATATCATCTCTTGGTCCAGGTTGCGATGGAATATGTATAATTTGCGACACATAGATCCACTTTGTATGTCTCGTGGCTATGTCGTCTCAATTTGAATTTTCTCGCATAGATGCACAGTGTATTCCTGGTGGCTATGCTATATTTTGACGGCATGGATCCACAGTGTATGATTGGTGGCCATGACCTATGTCTATAATGTCATTCGTTTGTGATCTAAGTATGGGAATGCCTACCTCAGAATTAATGCATATGATATTCTGCAGATGCTTGGTTGTTCATAGGTTTTCGATTAGGTGCACTCCTGGTTTCTGACACACACATGTAGTTTACAAAGTCTTTCGGTTGTCACTGATTCTGGCCTCATACTTTGGAGGGCATTCTGTTACCCATGATTTTAGTCAGTCTTGATGGTGTATTGATGGTGGTATACTCAGGCTCCTCATAAGAACTTTCTCCTGAGAAAAGTGACAATCATCTCTTCCCAGAAAACTTACTTTTGAAGAGGGTTCGCAAGTTGCTAATATCCTAGGGTGTGAGAATGATCCATTCTCACAGGCTTCCTTAAGCTAGGGTGCAAACCTCTCGCACTGTGCTACATAGCTAGGGTGCGAACCGATTCTAAATCTTGGAAAAAGATGAAGTCTCGATGGTTCTAGAAGGGAATCTTCTAGAAGAATGGGTTGGCATTCGAATGGTTATCTTTGTACCGGTTTCCCTGATATTGTGAGATCATTCTTATCCAAGTAACCATCTCATTCTCTCCTATATATTGATGGAATTCTCATGGAAAAGGTTAAGCAAGATTCATTGGAGAATTGGTGAAAGAATTATGTGAAGGACCTAGCTTGAACAAGAGCTTGGAGACTCTAGCAAGTCTATCAAGAGGGATTTGATCTTCTTCATACAAGGATTGAGCAAGTGTGTGTGTTGGAGCCAAGAGCCACCGAAAGAAAGCTTGTGACATCAAGGAGATGATGTTGTATATTCTACTTTCAATTAATATGATACAACGACATGTCCTTTTCCCATAAATCTATTCTCACTTTATTGTGTAATTGCTTGATCATACACATAAGTTGACAGTTGAATATATTTTGCTATCTTCACTTTGGTTGGTTTGTGTTGTATTGTTCTTGACCTCATGAGAGCATCAGAGCGAAGCAGGAGCAACAGAGACCCTAGGAAAGCGATACAAAGGTATGTTACTTGTTCCTCCCTACTAGCTAATTCAATGATCAAAACTTAGGGAAAGAGTCATGTCATGTCCTGTTTTGTTCTAGATCCAGATGGATCTAGGGAGATCTATTAGGGAGATTTGGTGCATGGATATAATATTTCTCAGTACATTTTGGACTACATTGTGGGAAAATATGGACACTAAGTTGAAGAGATATACAAGATTCCATCCACAAATAGATGGGCAGAAAAAAGTAATCAATAGGAATTTGGTGTAACTTTTGAGGGGTTACAATCAAAGGAATATGAAGACCTGGGATCAAAATATTATCTATATACAACACTCTTATAATAGAGGAGTCCACACTTCTACCAGTAAGTCACCTTTTGAAAAGTTCTTTGGATTTTTTCCACCTTCACCCTTGGATGTTGTATATGGACAATTAGGAGGAGTGATAGAGGATGTCACAAGAGATGCACTAAGATAAAAATGATTTTTTGAGAACATTCGGCAAATCCATTTGCAAGTATAGGATATGATAAAGAATTCAAGGGAAAAATACAAGGCCCGACATGATCAACACAAGACCAAGATATAATTCAAAGTGGGAGACAAAGTTTAGTTACAGCTGAACAAGGAAAGAATACAGGGTCCTGGTAAGAAAATCAAGGCTCTATGGTATGGACCTTTTGATATATTGGACAATGTGGGAGATAACACCTAGAGACTCAATCTACCCCCATACATATGCATTTATGTAGTATTGAATGTGGCGAATATCAAACTCTACGAGCCTAGGAGGAGCAAGTGATACCTTCCATAAATGACTTCACACCAGATGCTCATTTATATTTGGAAGAGGACATATTTTTGTATAAGTATTCAAGAACTACAAGATAAAGGTATCATGACCTTTGGTAGATTTGGTTCAAAGAAAAACTTCCAGGAAAATAAAAGTGGTACTCCAGGGAGAAGGTATAGGAAAATTATCATTGCCTCATCTAGTAAAACTTTTGGGGACCAAAATACTCCCTAAATGGGGAGGTGTGATATGGATTGGATCATTATCTTATTTTTCATCTATCTATATCCTTTAAGAGTGGAAAAATTTGGAGGAATCAACTTGGAGGGTCATTTTAATGGTAGGTCCCAATTTGGAATATTATGGTTTAAAACCCTTCAGATCCATTTTGAGGTATCAAATGACATTTTTTGGGGTAAAAAATGCATCATCTTTAGCTTATACCCCTTGATGTTATTCTGAAAATCGATACCTCTCCAATGGTGCAAAAATCACATCAATCAGAGATCATATGAAAATGTATCCCTCCTTCTAGTTGACCTACCGTGTTGACCACCATAGTATGAGTGGATGCCACATCATCCCCCATTACTCACACATATGGGGTTAGCCATATATGAAATTTCAATAATATTATATAAGGTAAAAATCCTTATCACAATTGAGGGTTGACGAAGTCAAAACCATACCCCTAGATGGATATTGGGCATTGTTAAATATCAGGCCATTAGGAGGAGAAGGGGTTCCATTATTTAGAATTGTATTTGTTCGATAGTTGAGAAGAGCACCTAGGAGTGGTATTTTGAGAGAATAACAGAGGAGGACATATTTTTTAGCAGCCATACAAGCCACAATGTCAAAGGAAACTCCAGAAAGCCTACCTCTTTCTTTGTACTTGCATTTGAAGAAAATAGAGCAAAGTGGCTTCGCCTTCTAGCTGGGTTTTCTCCCATATTAGGTTTCCCATGTTATATATTTTTTGTGTTTGTGGATTATGTGTGAGTATTTATTTATTTTCTATGTTTTTCACATTTCATCTACTTCATACATTTTAAGAAGAAAACCAATAATTAAATAATCTAAAGTCTAAAGGAAATTAGCCTTCACATTAAATATTCCACTATTTTATTAGATCTATTATGATGAACTATCCAATGGAATATCCACTGCAACTTACATATAGCATGGTCATCACTTTACTTAATATACTTGGTGTTGCATTCTACCCAATCCTCCTATGTTCCACTCGGCATTTAAATCAATTTCAAGAAGATATCACACATTCTTATTTCATTAAGATAGTGTATATAAGTATTTTCACCATATTCTGGTAGGATTAAGCTAATATTGTAGCAAAATAATCCTCTCTCTCAGAAAATGTTTGATAAAAATTCAACACAACTTCTAGGGATGATAAGAGTTTTAGCATAATCCAAATTCTATGCATGGGAAAATGATGCCCATAAGAGTTTTTCTCAATTATCAATTGACACTAATAGTGAAAAATTTAATTAGAGTCTAGGATTGATGGAAACTCTACTTGTATAAATATATTTTGAAAACCCAAAGAATATTCACTAAAATACAAGATGGCTCCTTTAGCATGTCACCACCTCATACCTTGATCTCAATATCCAAAAATAAGTTATTCTAAATATCGCTAAAATAAGTTCAATACGCAACAAGGGAATAAATTATTAAGTAGATAAACCCACCTGCCGTCCAAAGGAAATTCTCTCCTTAATCTAACAAGAATTTTTCCAAAAGTCATAGTTTCACTTTATTGCTAAAATCTTTGACCATTAAACTTTACAAACAATGGTTTTTTCCATCGTTACAAGAATAACATAAGAAAGGTGCTAAATCACGAAATTGTCCACTTGGAATAATAATTTGTCATGTGATGAATCTATTTCCAGGAAGAGGAAATGAATCCTTTGTAAAAAAAAAAGGCCAATAAAAATGTAAAAAACCAAAGTTGCATGGGAAAATAAACATATGGCAGGAAAGAGAATGGGAGAGGGGCCACAATGACATGGAGTAAAATTTAAACCCTACAAAACCAAAACCAATCCTTAAAAACATCATTTTTCGTGTTCAGTTGAAAGCTAAGTGGTTGAGCCCTGAAATCACTAATAATAACAAGGATTTGGAGAGTATTAGCACATTGATAGTGACAACCTAAAAATAGGCATTTGGAAGATAGATTTGTCTTAGCAACACTCTCATATGGTGATTTTGGAGTGCAACATATTTTAGAAATCTTCTTTTTTTGGCGAGAACACTTCGTTTATGATTATGATTATAATTTATGAATCTATGATGTAACTTCCCAATATTAATATTTACATTTTTTTTCCAAATAAAATATCACCATTTTGATTCATAAATTGAAATGAAAATTTCACCATATTAATTAATAAATTGAATGGAAATTACACTTTTGATGTGCATCTTGTAAAAAAAAAATTAATATTACACCTGAATGTACATTTCATTTATGTCCTAGTGAAAAATATTCCTCAATATTGATTTTTTCCCTTCCTTTTTTTAATGTCATGCCACCCAATGGAGAAATATCTATGGTGACTAACTGTAATTCATAGATTATATTTTCATGATTAGTATAAGAAATCATATGCCTAGGATTCAAATGGTGTGAAAACTCCTTATTTGAATTGGAGTAGTCAAGGGAATTAAGTCTCTTCATTCTCCCTAATGAGACTTCATTAGAAACTACCACCATCAAGGTATTCTAATAATATTCTCTATCCACCATAAAGGGTTCTAATTCCTCAACTTTTACTTTTAGGGATCCATGGGTATCCTTCTATGAAGTTGTAGTCTCTTGATGTTATGCATCTTCTTTCTCTTCATCATTTGACAACGATTAATTAAATTATTGTCATCATTTGGTTTTGGCTTATATATTTTGTTCAAATTATCAGTATCCTTTAGTTTTGGCTTATATATTTTGTATCTTTTAGGATTTAATCTTGTTCTTGAGGACATGAATCCTGCTATTCCTATTTGTTGACAAATTTGATCCAATCCTTGAGTCTAGACATATCTATAATGCAAATATGAAATTAGAGTTTACAAATTTTGTTTATATAGGAATATGAACTTTTGTAAGGAGAGGGATCAAGTCCTTGGAGGTGAGAACTTTTTCTAGATTGAATTAAAATTAAAAAAATATTTATCATAAATTTATCTATCTTTTAAGAACATATATGATTATGCTTAGATTTGTTTTTAATATCTTTTTATGTTTAGTAAATTTTTTATTAAGATGTGTTGGTATGAATTTGATCAGACCGGGGTCCTTCTCAGGTAACCAACAAAAGGCACCATGTAGTCTAGAGCACTGGCATTTTCATCGCCTCTGAAGAGAAGAAGTCTCACCCAAAGCGCTGCTGAGACACATACATAGGGAAGGATAGGGAGAAGACTAAAGGGGATCCACAGAGCAGTCATAACTCATTCATGTTCTTGCGCAAGCAACATTAACATATCTAAAACATACAAATGCAAGAATCCAACCTACTTACGTTGCAAGCAAGCATTTAAACGGTGAACCATCAAATAGAACTCATAAACCATAAAGAAATATTGTAGTGCACAAGTAAGCATATAAAGACACAAAATATTTGAAATTTGGTCCTGCTTCATATTGTCCTTTTGGATCTTTCTCTTATTACAGACCCAAAATTACATAGCAAGGATCAGTAAAAAATCTTGGCTCTGGACTCATGCCACAGAGCTCTACTTCTCTACTTGATAGTTCTAATTTATTATAGACTCAGACCTGTCCTTTCCCGACTTACAACAATTATCAACAACTAATCCCAAAATATGGGTGACTCTAACCAACCTGACTCAACTCAACCCAACTACTAACTTATGAACTAATGAATCTCTGGTGAGCAAACGAACTAATGAATAGGAGAAAAACAACAACAAAAACCTTTTACATTTGTGTTTAGTCCTATATATATAGCCGAGTTGTGTCTTCCTTCTCAGTTTGTATGCTTTCTTGTTCTGTTGCAACCATTTGTTTCTTTTCTCGTGTTGTGCTGCCTTTCACAACTGCTTTTTGTTTCTTTTTCTCCCGACCTCTGATGGAGTTTGCGCAACTCATGCTTAGTCAAGACTTTGCACACTTCTTTCTCAAAAATGAAGGGCCCAATAGGCTTCGACCATAATCCTTGACTCGTCCTTGAGTCAAGCTCTTGGTTCTTTCACATCCTCCAAGAGCATTTGTTGTTTTACCTTGTCCGTATTTTCTTCTTCTTTGGGCTCTTATGTTTGTGATATTTCTTCCTTTACCTCCTCAAACGAAGGGCCCAATTCTAGTACTAACTCTAATGCTCTTTTCTTTACTCCGTGAAATCTTTCAACTTTGTCCTGTCATTTTCGGGCGAGGAGTGATGCTTTTGCAAGGAACTGTTGGGTCATCTCTTTGATGTACTCCTTTGGCTTGGCCACAACCAATGAGTTCCACTCAGAATTGGTTGTTGCGTCGACCTGATGCATTTTCATTTTCATATAGGCGATCTGACGCATTTTCATATAGGTGATATGCGCAACCTTCTGAATCTCCGACCAAGCCTCAAAATTTTTTTCCTACACTTTTTCCAATTTGTGTTGGATTTGGAGTTTGTCATGTGCTTCCTGCATTATGTATGTATGCGCCACAAATTGTTCCTTCCTTGCAATCTTGACAGATATCTCGGCCTCCTGGAGTATTTTCTCCAACTGGTCCATGGATGCCCTGATTAATCCAAATAATTGTGGTGTTGGACAGTGTACGATGTTGGTACATGAAGGAGATACTTTGGTGGGTGCTCGGGTCTATAGTGGGAGTCCACCGGTCGTTGAATGGTCTAAGTGATTTTCTACCTCTTCCTCCATTGGTGGCGCTGGTGTGATTCTCAACCTTAGCTTTGCTGGTAAAAGAGTCAGAGCCTTTATTCTGGCTATCTAGAGTTCCATCAATTATGCACATTGTTGAGGGTTTTGGAGAACCTTCTCCATTTGTTCTCGCATGGCTATTGTATCTTTCTTAGTTGTCGCTTCTGATTCATTGTGTGCATCTGGTATCTGCGGCTCTTCCGGCCCTTCTTCTTGATGTGTCATGATTTCTTGGGCATCCTCACCTTTGGCTGGTGAAGTGATTTTCTCGTTGATGTTGGGTTCTGACTCCTCTCTAGCTCAAGTGTCTTCTTCTTGTGCTAAATATTCAAGCTGTTGTCCCTGGGCATTTGGATTTGAATTATCTAGCATCGTGCTTGACTCGAAGGCTTTGGTGTCGGGACCACAAATTTCTGATCTTGGTTTGGGTAAGTCTCTGGTTATTTGTGGGGGTCGTCACTCCACTATCTCTGGCGGATCAAGATGCATTGGTTCTGAGATCATGGTCCGATGTGGACCAGCAATGATGAGGTTTGGTAGTTGGAGCGGTGGTGGAGGGTGCTCAATAACAAATGTGGACAAAAGTGTTTCAGGCTCTGGGTCATCCTGAATATCAATGATAGTGGTGTCTTTGGTCGTGGCAAGGGTGGGGGGAGAAGAATATGCAAGGGGTTGTGGGTTCATGGGTTTGTTCAATGAGAACCCAGTTTTGTGCCTCTTCACCAATGGTTTGGTACCAAGAATAACGCCCAGGATCTAGTTAACCTGCACACCTGACAACACAAAATTGTCTGGTAGCTGTTGGAGGGTCGGTATTTTTCTCCGCTCTAAATTTTCTATCTCTTCTTCCTCCTCGGAGTTTGTTTGTGTCGGAGTGTCTGGCTTCTTTTGCTAGGGGCCTGAAATCGATCCTTCTGTTGGTTCGTTGTCTTTTTTCTTCAGGAGCTCCGAAGGAAAAATGTAATGAATTCCTGATTTATGCTGGCCGCGTTTGACTCCTCGCCATGACATGACTTCCTTATCAAAGGCTTCCTCATCCAAATAGAATGGAAGAATCCTTGTGTGGAAATATTCCTTGCTGACATGTCTCGGCCAGACAAATGTGTTGTGTCGGTTCATGCTAAAGGCTATATTCCTTGTGTTACAGATGAGGAGCTCCTACGGGATGCGCAGCCTCTGCGTTGCATCTATCATCCCATTATACCATTTGGAAAATGCTACATTGTTGAGTGCGGTGTTCTCCAAGTCTTGTTTAGACTGCCATGGCTCAAACATCTTCACCATGCGCCCCTTATCTGGTATTTTTGGTTCTCTACCCACAGGTGGAATCCATTTGAACATTGCAAATTCCACAAATAGGTATCCATCGGTGAAGGTTCCTCCCTTCTCCTGTGCTTCCTTGCAAACTACTAATAGTTCCTCCAACAGGAAACTACACCAGTTGAACATCGCTCCATTTGCGTAAAAGTCGGCAATTGATAATGCATATAGAGTGCATTCTCCCTTATAGTAAGACCTCATAACCTTGTTGGCTATGATGTAGCAGGCAGTCCAGACTGTCTCGGGCAGTATTGGTTCAATTATTGTTGTGCATCCTCCTCTCTTTGTGTTAAATTTCTCGTATAGGCTAAGCTCGGCTTTCTTTCTCCCATGCTTACCAGGACCCTAGAATCCCTTCGAAACATCCTCTCCTTGGGAGGATAGTCCAGTGAGATAATGGATTTCTTCACCATGGATTGGATACCACTTATCCAACCATCGACTTTGTTGGTCTCCAGTTTTGATCATGTTTTTGCCTATATTATATTCCAAAGACCTCCATTTCTATACCCAGTACCACCCCTTTTGGCCTTCTTTTGACATAATAGACATCTCCCT
>JZKD02S1888136.1:10516-22120 GCA_000966675.3 Picea glauca | reverse complement strand
CCGTCGATCTCTTCCTCTTTGATGTTTTCTACGGGGTGAACCCAATATTCCTCTATGAAAACTGGTCCTCCTACACGTAACTTTGCAGCACCTGTTCAAACACTCCCATGGAACAGACTCTCTGTGCTTCTCTTCAACGAGCTTAGAAGCATTGTCCTTCCTGATATTCACACAATTCTGAGTCTCCACGAAGACTCTTGCGCGCACCCCTTGCGGCAATCCTCAAACACTTCCAAGTGTTGAGTTCTTTTGACTCTGCGCACACCTACAGAAACAGTCCTTCAATGCTTCGCTCAAATTCACAACTGAGACTTTCCTTAGCCTGCGTACTCCTTGCATGGCTCCTATAACCCAATTTCACTTCTGGTTGAATGAGAACAAGAGTTAAACTATCTGAGCCTTCTATCAACACACTCCTTGCGGACGACTTCAACTGCACTCCTTGTAGGAATCCTTGCTCAGATAGAGAAACAATTGAAACTCATTTCTTCTACTTCCTTTTAGACTTCACTTAGAACATGAAATCATATACACAACATATCAAAGAAAATGTATAATAGGAAGAAAACATTCATGAGCATATCAATCAACATACATACACAGAGAACAACACAACGCCATGAACTTGAATCAACTTCTTCTATTAATCTAAATAACTATACATGGGTGTTTCTACACAGCTCTTTGCTTCTCTTCTATGCTCCAATGCTTCTAACTATGTTACAATGCACAATGAGGGTGTCTATATCTCGTTCCCCTCTTGCGCTCTCAAACAGTCTAATCTAGAATTAAATTTCTATCTACCTGCATTAACTACTATAAATGCCTCTACCTACTTCAGACGAGAGCGGGGTGCTCAAGGTATGATTACATTATACCAAGGCGCCTTCATTAAATGATCTCATTTATATTTAGCACATCAACTTCAAGGGCAAATTCAAAAAATTGGCTGGGTTTATCCAGCTGTCCTTTGTTTTCCGCGCTGGCTCGTTTGATGTTGGCGATGCTCCTGCATCATACTCCATGGCTTGAAAATCTTCATGGGCTCCTGTCCATGAGCTCCTGTACGGTCTGTCCATGCTTCAAAATCTCTGCTTCATTTTCATAGCTCGCATCTTCAACTGGATGGTCCTTCCACTTGACCAAATATTCAAAGTATTCTTTCCCCCTAGTCTTCTTGCTGACTCTCTTGTCCAATATGCACTCCATATGTGATCTCTCTGCAATTGGCATTTGTTTTTTCCACTGAACCTCTGGCTATTCACTTTCTGCTCTTGTTTCCTCAAGTTTATATGGGTATAAATCTGAGACATTGAATATCAGAGAAATTACGATCCCATCGGTTAATTCAATCTCATAAGCATTCTCTCCAATTTTCTTCAAGACCTTGCATGGTCTGATTTTCTTCATCTTCAATTTATTGTATGTTCCTCTCGGGAACCTTTCTCTTCTCAAGTGTGCTAGAATCAAGTCACCAACCTCAAATTGGAGTCATCTTCGATGCTGATCTTCTCTTCGCTTATACTCCTGACTTGAATTCTGCAGTCGCTCCTTCACCCGGCTATGAAGTTCTTTCATCGCCTCTGCGAATTCTTCTGCACTAGCGCTCCTAGTAGCAGTCTGTTCTGAATCTCTCAATTCAGAAAATCCTCTCGGCTGCGTGCCATATACAATCTGGAATGGACTCTGGCCTGTGATCTGATTCACTGAGTTGTTATACGCAAACTCTGCCTATGGAAATGTATTGTCCCAACTGTTGTGGTGCTCCGCCACCAGGCTCCTCAGCAAGTCTCCCAGACTTTTGTTCACCACTTCTGTCTCTCCATCCATATGAGGATGATAAGCTGAACTAAACAACAAGTTAGTCCCCAGCTTCTTCCATAATGTCCTCCAAAAGTGCCCCATGAACTTTGTATCTCTGTCCGAAACTATACTCCTTGGTAAGCCGTGAAGTCGAATGACTTCTTTGAAAAACAGATTCGCGATGTGAGTCGCGTCATTGGTTTTCTGACATGGGATAAAATGTGCCATCTTGGAAAATCTATCCACTACCACAAATATCAAATCAAATCCTCTTTGTGTCCTTGGCAATCCCAATATGAAATCCATACTAATTTCATCCCATGGCTTCTCAGGTATGGGAAACGGTTAATAAAAACCCGCATTCTGCTTCCTTCCCTTTGAATGTTGGCAAATTCTGCATCGGTCTACAAACCTATTGACCTCTGATCGCATCCCTGGCCAAAAGTATGACTCGCTCATCTTCGCGAATGTCTTATCATGACCGACGTGTTCGGCCAATCCTCCGCTATGTTTCTCCTTCAACAGATTCTCCCTCATGGAACAATTTGGAATACACAGTTGATTGCCTTTAAATAGCAATCCTTCCTGGATCATGTATTCGGCCCATTTGTTGCTATCTCTGAGAACTGGATTCTCAGCTGCTTCATATGCTTCCTTAAAGTCTAGATCATCTGCGTACATGTCTCTGAGATCATCAAAACCTAACGTCTTGACTTTGAACTCCTGNGAAATAACAAATCCCAAGTAAATGAGTTTTGTCTTCATGAATGAGGACTTCTTTATGTTTATCAACAACTTCTCTTGCTATAATCTCTTCATCACAATGGCCAAATGCTTCAGATGTTCAGCCTCCGTTTTACTGAAAATCAGTATATCATCCAGATATACGATAACAAATTTTCCGATGAAATCCTTTAGGACTTCATTCATCAACCTCATAAAGGTACTTGGTGCATTTGTTAAGCCAAACGACATAAAAAGCCATTCATACAAACCTTATTTTGTCTTGAATGTTGTTTTCCATTCATCACCTTCTCTCATGTGAATCTAGTGATATCCACTCTTCAAATCAATATTTGAAAATAATTTTTCTCCACTTAAGCAATCTATTAAATCATCCATCCTCGGTAATGGAAACCTGTACCTGATGGTTATCTTGTTAATCTCCCTTAAATCAATGCACATCCTCCAGCCTCCGTCTTTCTTCGGACTGAGTACCGTCAGAACAACACACAGACTCAAGCTTTCCCTGACCAAACCTTTGTCCAACAAATACTGGACTTGTCTTTTGACCTCTTCATTCTCTTGCGGCGTCAATTTGTACACGTCTTTGTTTGGTAAACTGGATCTGGGTATGAGATCATGACTCAGACTTCTCATCGGTGGCAATGAGTGAGGTAATTCGTCCACTACTATATCAACGAACTCTTCCAACAGTCCCTGAACTTCTTCTGGAAAATCATCCACTCTTGTGCTAGTCAAAACAATCTTCGATTTCCTGACCACAAAGAATTGGGGATCCTCCTTCTTAAATTCATTAAGGAGTTCCTTCCCACTCATGAGAAGTACTGTGTTGCTTACTTCCGACTTCACCTCCTTATCCTTTATCGGAAGCAACATGTGTGTCCTCCCATTCTTCTCCAGGGTGTATGTGTTCATCCTCCCATCATGAATCACATTTCTATCATATTTCCATGGTCTACCCAACAATAGATGACAAACATCCATAGGAATGACATCACATAATATCTTATCATTATATCCTCCTATATTAAATTCAACTAAACATTGTTTGGTGACATTTACCTGATGTCATTTTTGTAGCCACGAAACTTTATGATTTGGATGATCAATCGTCTCCAACTCCATCTTTTCTACCATCTCGGTTGAAACGAGATTATCAGTGCTACCACTGTCCACAATGACCTTGCATGCCCAACCCTTGGTCTTGCAAGTTGTTCTGAAAAGTCTGGTCCTTTGGACTGAACTTTTTGTTTCTTTCTCTGGTGTCAAAAGGACTTTTCGCATCACTAGCGATCTTCCGCCTTCAGTATATTCTGCCTCAACATCTTGCCTCTGTGCCTCGGTGATGTGAGTTTCTCCAATTTCTTTCTTTTTTTCTGGACACTCGAATGACTTGTGCCCATTCTTTCCACATGTGAAGCATGTGATTACTCCACCTCTTCCTCTTCCTCTACCTCTGGCACGAAGAAACCTATTATTATCAGCATATCCTCCTCTCTGCTCAGTATGTTTTTCTCTCTGTTCAGCATATCGTCCTCGCTGTGAGCTTCCACCTCTTTCTTTCCGAGTCTGAGGTTTCTTCCAGTCGTCCTTGGGCTTCTGGGTTCTTTCCTGGGAAACTGATTTTCTCCTGGGCTGACTCCTGCCTCGGCCTCTTTGACTTTGCTTTCGTCTCAGCTTCTCTTCCGCTTTCAAAGCCATTTGATAAGCATCTTCTATCGTTCAGATGGTTTCCATACTCATTTCATCCTGAATTTCATATCTAAGGCCATTCATATACCTGGCCACTTTTTCGTCATTGCTTTCACGATGACCTGCCCTGATATTCAACCTGTAAAATTCCTCAGTATATTCCTTCACTGTCATCAGCTTCTATCTCGGGTTTTGCATCCTCCTGAACAGAGAAATTTGGTAGTCCCTAGGGATGAATTTTTCCTTCATCTTTGCAATCATCCTGTCCCAGCTCTTAATTTTCTGTTTGCCTTGGCAATGCCTGTCAGCTTGTAGTTCATCGCACCACAAGGCTGCATGTCCTTTTAATCTCATGATGGCATGCCTGAATTTCTTGTCCTCTTCGATATGTTCATAGTCAAAATAGGTGTTTAGAGCTCTAATCCAGTCTAGAAGCTCTTCTACATCCAGATTTCCCTCATAAACTGGAATGTCCATCTTCACCTTTGCACCCATTCTCGCAATAGCTTTAAGTAAGTGCTCATTTGCTGCATCTTTTGCTGGGATTTCTTCTTGTCCATGTCCAACATCATCTTCATTTTTGGACTCACTGATATCTCCTACATCAGCTGTGAACCTTTGTCTTATCTCCATGTCCACAACTCTAGCGCGTAAGTTATGCAAATCTCTTTCTACTTATGTATTCTGCACTTCTCTACCCCTTCCTCTGGGCTTCTCCCTTTCCTCCTCTGGATCGGGTGATTGTCTATCCCTTCTCCTTGGCGGCATGGTGAATTCTCCTCTTTCTCTGCTATAGAAAGAAAAGAAGATTTTTTAAGCTCTGATACCACTTGATGTGTATCAGAGTGCTCTTTACCTCTTCCTCCCTCTTCCTGCCTGAAATATATAGACAAGAATCAAGCTCTGATACCACTTGTGTCCACCCAGGCACCTACCTCAACAGGCCCCACACCTGACCTCCCAGTCTTTAAGGATCGCTCAATGTTCCCTTCTGAGCCGAAGCAGCTCTTTGGACTCCCAATGGAATCCCTGTGAAAACCCCGATCCATAGGTCCTTCCTTCACCCTGTCATGGCCTTCTGGACGACCATGAACAAATTTACCAAAGGGAATGTAATATTGGGTTTCGGGGTTTCGTGGTCCCCAACATTGAGATTTCTTTACCTCTTGAATCCTCGATCTCCGATGAATAGATTTGTCGATGCGCCTTTTACGCGTTAGCCCTCCTGGCTAGAATCCTGTCCCATATGACCAGAATTCATAAGACCGCAACCTTATCTTCTTTCGGGATTTTGGACCTAGAAATCCCGATGTGCTCCAAATCCTGTTAGTCCCTCTGGACTAGACCTTTGGTCCATGCGACCTCCCCTTATATGACCGCAGTCATACCTCCCATCGGGGTTTCGGACTTTCCAATATCCAAATACACTCGTCCTCAGGATTCACGATCCCTCGAATCCCGATTTCCCGATGTGACGTCAACTAGCAAATCTTGTATGCCTTTATCCTAATCAATGGTCGTGATTGCCTATGAGACCAACGACTCCATATCTCCCTCGAGACTTTGGGGTTTCAAATGTTGAAAAACATTTTCCCACGGGACTACCGATCTTTCGAATACCGATTCTTCACTATGCTGACAGCTGGCCCACAATGGTGCTTCCCTCCTTATCGGGGTTTTGGACTTTGCGATTTCAAATTGCATAATCACCTTGTCACTAGGATTCCCGATATCCCGATGAACCAAATGTCGATAGATGAATTCCTGTCGGGACTTTCCCCGATGGTTCCGATTTCTGCCACGCCTCCTCCTCTAATGGACGGTCCTGGTTAACTCTCGGGATTTCGAGACTTCTGATGTCCCAACTTCCATGACCTCGAGAACTTCGATTTCCTGAGTGCCGATATACTGATGCCTAGTGCTCGGATCTCCAGAATGGACGATCACGTGACACACGTCCTCTCTCAGATGGACGACCCAGATTTGTGTCGGGGTTTTTAAGGTGGAATTACCCGATCTCCTGTCCATAGGAATGCCGATATCCCGACTCTTGACGCCTCAATGTCTGCCATGCGTCTCCACAAATGGAAGGCTCTGATTCTTCCCGAGACTTTTACCATGAAAATTCCTGATATTCTGCTCTTGTGACTCTCGATTTCCCAAACCTCGACGCCTCGATATCCCGATGCTTCTCAGGGTTCTTACTCTGCTCATGAGGGTTTAAACCCTGTGCAACTCCTGTCAGATCAGACGACTGACGAGTAACTGATCAACGATCCAATGGCTCACGACCCATGGAGATTGAACTCTGAACGTGGCCGTAACCTCCTTTCTTCTTTAGCAGATCCAACGGCTGGGAGGATTTTTGAAAATCTTCTCCACAAGATATTAAACGTCGATCTCTTCCTCTTTGATGTTTTCTACAGGGTGAACCCAGTATTCCTCTGTGAAAACTGGTCCTCCTGCGCGTAACTTTGCAGCGCCTGTTCAAACACTCCCACGTCACAGAATCTCTGTGCTTCTCTTCAATGATATTAGAAGCCTTGTCCTTCCTGAGCTTCACACAATTCTGAGTCTCCACGAAGACTCTTGCGCACACCCCTTGCGGCAATCCTCAAACACTTCCAAGTGTTGAGTTCTTTTGACTCTGCGCACACCTACAGCAACAGTCCTTCAATGCGTCACTCAGATTCACAACTGAGACTTTCCTTAGCCTGCGCACTCCTTGCACGGATCCTATAACCCAATTTCACTTCTAGGTGAACAAGAACAAGAGTTAAACTATCTGATCCTTCTGTCAACGCACTCCTTGCGGACGACTTCAACTGCACTCCTTGTAGGAATCCTTGCTCAGATAGAGAAAAAATTGAAACTCATTTCTTCTACTTCCTTTCAGACTTCACTTAGAACATGAAATCATATACACAACATATCAAAGCAAATGTATAACAAGAAGCAAACATTCATGCGCATATCAATCAACACACATACACAAAGAACAACACAACACCATGAACTTGAATCAACTTCTTCTATTAATCCAAATAACTGTACATGGGTGTTTCTACACAGATCTCTGCTTCTCTTCTATGCTCCAATGCTTCTAACTATGTTACAATGCACAATGAGGGTGGTTATATCTCGTTTCCCTCTTGCGCTCTCAAACAATCTAATCTAGAATTAAATTTCTATCTACTTGCATTAACTACTATAAATGCCTCCACCTACTTCAGACAAGAGAGGGGCACTCAAGGTATGATTACATTATACCAAGGCGCCTTCATTAAATGATCTCATTTATATTTGGCGCATCAACTTCAAGGGAAAATTCAAAAATTTGGCTAGGTTTGTCCAGCTATCCTTTGTTTTTCGCGCTGGCTCGTTTGATGTTGGCGATGCTCCTACATCAAACCGTCCTTTATCCCTCGCCTTAAACCAATAAATCCCACTACTCCCTCCACTCCACTAAATATCCAAAAATTGACCAGGGCTAAAATGGTTGAACGCAAACTCAAAGGCCTTTGTTATAATTGTGATGACAAATATTTCATGGGCCACAAGTGTAAGGAACAAAAGTTGTTTATGGCCATCTCTGAGGATATTTCAGAAGAGGATATTGAAACTCCCCTTGTGTCTGAGTCACCTGAAACCCCCAACATAACCCCTCCCTCAGACCCTCTCGAAGTAGAACTGGTCATTTCCCTCAATGCTCTCACTGGCTTTTCCACTCCCCAAACCCTCAAGCTAATCGGTTACATCAAGCATCGAAAGGTCATCATTTTGGTTGATAGTGGAAGCACCCATAACTTTATTCATCATTGCATTGCCCAATAAAATCCTTGCTACATCCATGTCATCAATAATTTCCAAATCATGATTGCCAATGGTGGCTCCATGAAATGTGGAGGGTGTTGTGAAAATGCTTTTCTCCAAATTGGTGACTACCACCTGAAATCTCATATGTTTTCTATCAACATGGGNGAAATAACAAATCCCAAGTAAATGAGTTTTGTCTTCATGAATGAGGACTTCTTTATGTTTATCAACAACTTCTCTTGCTATAATCTCTTCATCACAATGGCCAAATGCTTCAGATGTTCAGCCTCCGTTTTACTGAAAATCAGTATATCATCCAGATATACGATAACAAATTTTCCGATGAAATCCTTTAGGACTTCATTCATCAACCTCATAAAGGTACTTGGTGCATTTGTTAAGCCAAACGACATAAAAAGCCATTCATACAAACCTTATTTTGTCTTGAATGTTGTTTTCCATTCATCACCTTCTCTCATGTGAATCTAGTGATATCCACTCTTCAAATCAATATTTGAAAATAATTTTTCTCCACTTAAGCAATCTATTAAATCATCCATCCTCGGTAATGGAAACCTGTACCTGATGGTTATCTTGTTAATCTCCCTTGAATCAATGCACATCCTCCAGCCTCCGTCTTTCTTCGGACTGAGTACCGTCAGAACAACACACAGACTCAATCTTTCCCTGACCAAACCTTTGTCCAACAAATCCTGGACTTGTCTTTTGACCTCTTCATTCTCTTGCGGCGTCAATCTGTACGCGGCTTTGTTTGGTAAACTGGCTCTGGGTATGAGATCGATATGATGACTCACACTTCTCATCGGTGGAAATGAGTGAGGTAATTCGTCCACTACTATATCAATGAACTCTTCCAACAGTCCTTGAACTTCTTCTGGAAAATCATCCACTCTTGTGCTAGTCAAAACAATCTTCGATTTCCTGACCACAAAGAATTGGGGATCCTCCTTCTTAACTTCATTAAGGAGTTCCTTCCCACTCATGAGAAGTACTGTGTTGCTTACTTCCGACTTCACCTCCTTATCCTTTATCAGAAGCAACATGTGTGTCCTCCCATTCTTCTCCAGGGTGTATGTGTTCATCCTCCCATCATGAATCACATTTCTATCATATTTCCATGGTCTACCCAACAATAGATGACAAACATCCATAGGAATGACATCACATAATATCTTATCATTATATCCTCCTATATTAAATTCAACTAAACATTGTTTGGTGACATTTACCTGATGTCATTTTTGTAGCCACGAAACTTTATATGGATTTGGATGATCAGTTGTCTCCAGCTCCAGCTTTTCTACCATCTCGGTTGAAACGAGATTATCAGTGCTACCACTATCCACAATGACCTTGCATTCCCAACCCTTGGTCTTGCAAGCTGTTATGAAAAGTCTGGTCCTTTGGACTGAACTTTCTATTTCTTTCTCTGGTGTCAAAAGGACTTCTCACATCACTAGCGATCTTCCGCCTTCAGTATATTCTGCCTCAACATCTTGCCTCTGTGCCTCGACGATGTGAGTTTCTCCAATTTCTTTCTTTTTTTTTGGACACTCGAATGACTTGTGCCCATTCTTTCCACATGTGAAGCATGTGATTACTCCACCTCTTCCTCTTCCTCTACCTCTGGCACGATGAAACCTATTATTATCAGCATATCCTCCTCTCTGCTTAGTATGTTGTTCTCTCTGTTCAACATATCGTCCTCGCTGTGAGCTTCCACCTCTTTCTTTCCGAGTCTGAGGTTTCTTCCAGTCGTCCTTGGGCTTCTGGGTTCTTTCCTGGGAAACTGATTTTCTCCTGGGCTAACTCCTGCCTCGGCCTCTTTGACTTTTCTTTCGGCTCAGCTTCTCTTCCTCTTTCAAAGACATTTTATAAGCATCTTCTATCGTTTAGATGGTTTCCATACTCATTTCATCCTGAATTTCATATCTAAGGCCATTCATATACCTGGCCACTTTTTCGTCATTGCTTTCACGATGACCTGCCCTGATATTCAACCTGTAAAATTCCTCAGTATATTCCTTCACTGTCATCAGCTTCTGTCTCGAGTTCTGCATCCTCCTGAACAGAGAAATTTGGTAGTTCCTGGGGATGAATTTTGCCTTCATCTTTGCAATCATCCTGTCCCAACTCTTAATTTTCTGTTTGCCTTGGCAATGCCTGTCAGCTTGTAGTTCATCGCACCACAAGGCTGCATGTCCTTTTAATCTCATGATGGCATGCCTGAATTTCTTGTCCTCTTTGATATCTTCATAGTCAAAATAGGTGTCTAGAGCTCTAATCCAGTCTAGAAGCTCTTCTACATCCAGATTTCCCTCATAAACTGGAATGTCCATCTTCACCTTTGCACCCATTCTCGCAATAGCTTTAAGTAAGCGTTCATTTGCTGCATCTTTTGCTGGGATTTCTTCTTCTCCATGTCCAACATCATCTTCATTTTTGGACTCACTGATATCTCCTACATCAGTTGTGAACCTTTGTCTTATCTCCATGTCCACAACTCTAGCGCGTAAGTTATGCAAATCTCTTTCTACTTATGTATTCTGCACTTCTCTACCCCTTCCTCTAGGCATCTCCCTTTCCTCCTCTGGATCAGGTGATTGTCTATCCCTTCTCCTTGGCGGCATGGTGAATTCTCCTCTTTCTCTACTATAGAAAGAAAAGAATCTTTTCTAAGCTCTCATACCACTTGATGTGTATCAGAGTGCTCTTTACCTCTTCCTCCCTCTTCCTGCCTGAAATATATAGACAAGAATCAAATTCTGATACCACTTGTGTCCACCCAGGCACCTACCTCAACAGGCCCCATGCCTGATCTCCCAGTCTTTAAGGATCGCTCAATGTTCCCTTCTGAGCCGAAGCAGCTCTTTGGACTCCCAATGGAATCCCTGTGAAAACCCCGATCCATAGGTCCTTCCTTCACCCTGTCATGGCCTTCTGGACGACCATGAACAAATTTCCCAAAGGGAATGTAATATTGGGTTTCGGGGTTTCGTGGTCCCCAACATTGAGAGTTATTTACCTCTTGAATCCTCGATCTCCGATGAATAGATTTGTCGATGCGCCTTTTACGTGTTAGCCCTCCTAGCTAGAATCCTGGCCCATATGACCAGAATTCATAAGACCGCAACCTTATCTTCTTTCGGGATTTTGGACCTCGAAATCCCAATGTGCTCCAAATCCCGTTTATCCCTCTGGACTAGACCTTTGGTCCACACGACCTCCCCTTATATGACCGCAGTCATACCTCCCATCGGGGTTTCGGACTTTCCAATATCCAAATACACTCGTCCTCAGGATTCACGATCCCTCGAATTCCGATTTCCTGATGTGACGTCAGCTAGCAACTCTTGTCTGCCTTTAGCCTGATCAGCGGTCATGATTGCCTATGAGACCAACGACTCCAGATATCCCTCGAGACTTTGGGGTTTCAAATGTTGAAAAACATTTTCCCACGGGACTACCGATCTTTCGAATACCGATTCTTCACTATGCTGACAGCTGGCCCACAATGGTGCTTCCCTC
>JZKD02S1888125.1:50159-63716 GCA_000966675.3 Picea glauca | reverse complement strand
CTATCTGCATAGACTTTTCCGATATTCTTTCAAATAAAAGACGAATCCTCGGGTTGATAAATTAATGTTAAACTAAGGTTGTTTTTAGACATCTTTAGAGCCCAACACATATGCAGGAAAAACTGCTTTGTATTAATCTTATAATTTCCATACATATGTTTACAAAGACTGGACTGCAACAGAGTCTCAGTTCTCTCTTCTCATGAGCTCTCTACTCGCTCCTCTACATGCTAGATATAGTGAAATTTGATACAATTTATTTTACAAAAGAGGGACTTCTCGAGCTTCATCATCCTGTCAGCCATTAAAGGCAACCTTATCTCCTATATTCTCAAAGGCATCAGCTTGGCTCTTCCAGCATTACAAACATTTAATTTCATTTAATACAAATCGAAATTTTAAAATGAGGGCAAAATGAAAGGGTTAGTGCCTCTCCCCTCCTTGAATTTGCACCGATGTGTTGTCTAGTTGGCGCATTGTTGAGGTGGAGCAATGCTCCTACGTCATACTTGTTGTGTCTATTTCATCACTTGGGTGAGAAAAACAAGGGCACTTTGTTGGCCCTTGGGTATCGATTAAGAAAGAAATTGAAGAAAAAGGAAAATAAAAGATGAAGTACGAACAGCGTAGAAAACACATTCACTGTGATTGGGTCGAAGTGGTCAAAGAAGCAGAAAAAAGGGAGTGAAGTAAGGGGAAAGCTAGTCGTTGAATGAGGAGAACAAGGATGAAAGATCATCAAGGAAGATGGATCGTGGAAAACTCAGCAAGCAGAAGAATATTTCAACGAGTGCCTTAGAGAACCTTGTGGGAAAGAAGGAAAGACAGGTTGGTGAATCCCAGGAAGTATGGGTCAAGTTGACCTAGGGTTTTAGACACCTAGGATTTTGGTATCTAGGGTTTTGACACCTAGACGGTTTTCATTGTAATGTATAAATAAAGGTCTAGAGGACCTAGCATGGGTTCTTGTTCGTTGTTGTTGTTGTTCATTGTTGTTATTGTCATTATTGTGGATGATCATTGTTGTTGATATTATTGTGTATTGTGAGAGAGAGAAGTGTTGTGTGTGAGATCATTTTGTATTGTAAGATATTCATCTAGGTGCAAATATCAACCCTACAGCTGGGCGTGTAGGGAGGAGAGGGAGAGAAAGAGAGAGAGATCTGCAAGCTAGGAGCGCAGATAGAACTGTATATTTTCACATAATATATCAATAAACGTAGTTTTGTGGATGTATCCCTAGGGAGAGGGTGAACCACGTATATCTCGTTGTTTGGTGTAATTTATGGTGTGTTCTCTTGCTTTATGTTCTATAGTTATTGCATCATTGTGTTAGATCTTAGATATAACTTGCGCAGTAGGTTTAAGAGAGATAAAGAGTAACTATATTGTTGCATGTTGTTTCCTTGGATCCACTTTACATTTCCTCTGGTTGTAGACACCTGTGTCCTGCAACCCCCCTATTGCTATTTTGGGTGAGACTGCATCTGCTTCGTAGGTGTTTCTGAAAGGGATAGTAGTTAGGTATTGTTGGTGCATTGTTAGTGTTGAAACCTGGGTCTGCCCCTGTGCCAACAAATGGTTCTGTTGTTGGGACCGGGATATTATTGAGGGAATGTCAAGGTGGTTTCCATCGAAGATAAAGATTCAGAAGTGGATAGAATAACAAGAAAAGGACTTCTCTGAGGCTCAGAATAAGAACCCTAATCTTACCATGGAGGATTGGTTGGGAAGGTATATCTTTACTGATATACACAAGATTTTCTTTGGAGGAATTCATAAGGAGTTATACAATTGGTTAGTTAGATTGGCATATACCTAGTTTAAGATCATATTTAGACCACCTGTGGTTTGGATGTCGGCGTTGATCAAGAAGGTCAAGAGAGTTGATAACATCGTGTCAAGAGCAGTAGACCACTGGTTTGATAGCACAATTGGAGGGTACATTACTGAGTTTTCTATTGACAAAATAGAGTCGTATAGCCAAGCAGAGAGATATTTCTTTAAGGGACC
Organism: Picea glauca; assembly: GCA_000966675.3. Taxonomy (NCBI): domain Eukaryota; kingdom Viridiplantae; phylum Streptophyta; class Pinopsida; order Pinales; family Pinaceae; genus Picea; species Picea glauca. The sequence goes on along the minus strand of JZKD02S1888125.1, from coordinate 61,703 downwards.
TAGAGGAAAAATTTTACACTTTTTGAAGTTGAATATCAAGATGTTATTGCATGAGAATAACATCTTGAAGATACAGTAGTTGGTCAGATTGAAAATCTAATGTTCAAGAAATCAGATAGTGACAGCGACACAGAGGTTGGACACATGCACAGTGGGAGATCACTTAGAGAAGTTCTTATGGTGAACCTGTTTGACCCAGGTCACGAGCCACTAGAATAGGATGAAGGGTTCTACATTGGAGAATAAGAAGAGTTGTTGAACGAGAAACATTCAGAGTCCGCTAGGGCAGAGAAAGAATAGACTAAAGAACCTCGCCGATATGAATCAGTAACTTCAGGGACTGCACCTGTTGTCGAAGTAAGTACTATCACTCCTTCTATTGTTTTAGCAGCATTAAGTAACCAGAGTAACCTAAGTTATCAGAGCACTCAGAGCACTGGTACAAGTGGTTCAGTGCATACTTAGTCGAGAAATCAAGGAATAGCTTTGGAATATGAGATGTGGTTACCCACCTTTAGGGGAGATGGACCTGAAAATCTGATTCAGCATTGGTTCTTATGCAAAGATATGTGGAGTATTAAGAATGTCACTAGAAAAACTGCTAAGAGAGCTCAGTTTAGTATTTCCCTAAGAGATCGCGCACTGAGCTAGTACATGAAATTTGTCTAGGGAGTTGCACAGCTGAAACCGATGAATGTCATGAAGACTGTGTTGATTGTCAAATTCAAGAAACCCAAGTTGGAGTCACAATACATTACAGAGCTGAAAGAAATCAAGCAGAGAGTAGTTGAACCTGTGTGGGAGCTTGATCAAAGGTTTAAGACCTTGACAGGACACTTGAGATTTTAGATTCTGGGCCAATAGAACAAAGAATTGGTCATTGCTTCCTTCTTGCCACACATCAGATTCCCTATGATGCAACAGAAGATCGCTTTGCAATTTGAGGCATTGGAGATCGCCATGAAACTAGAATCAACCCCTATAGGAGAATCCATCTCAGGTATGAGCCAAATTTTGAGTCACCTAACTAGCTTATCTTTACAGGTCGAAGATATGAAGAAAGACAAGGGAAAAGATAAAAGAGAGGACATTTGGTGTATTAGATGCAAATCAGAAGGCCACGATAAAGAGAATTGTCCCCTATTTCATGAGTACTTGGCCTTTGGGGCTCCGAGCCCTTTGAAGCAGGTTACTCTACCCTGGTGCGAGGTATGTATAAATAGACATCGCCATGGTGAATGCTTCTACATGCAAAAATATGTCCAGACACCTACAAACCTCTACTACACATTTTGTAAATCTGTGGGGCACAATGAGAAAGAATGTAGGGATTATGACTTCTTGCATGAAATATCAAGAGACACATATTGAATTCAAGGTGAAGTAAAGCAGGAAGGAAATACTGCGTAGTTTAACTCCCCAGGAAGAGGAAAATTCAACCCTCGTGGAAGATTCAGAGGAAGAGGACGAGGATGAGGCATGGATCGAGGTCGAGGTCAGATCATTTTTTATAACTGTGCATAGCCAAGTCACTTGGTAAGGGATTTCCAGAACCCTTGTACCACTTGTAGCTACTACAACTCATTTGAACATGTTATCGAATATTGTCTTATGTTGTTAGCCAAACTTCAGGAGAGACGAGGAGGAAACCATCAAGTAAAACTAATCTCAGAATAACCTCATGGAGAGGAGGTATTTTTATAGGAGAAGACAGGGTGACTCCAGAAAACACTGTAGAGGAATCAGGGGTCAGAAGAGCTACAGAGAAGACACGGTTGTTTGATCCTAAGGAAGAAAAACAAAAATTTGAAGAGGAAAGAAAAGAATTTGGAAGAGATCGGGCTTCTTCATCAAAGACACAACCAGAAGTGAGAGAATGTGGAATTCCTTTGGCATTTGATCAGTCTGCATCACCTAGAGAAGGAAAAGAGGTAAGAAAGCTTATGGAATTCTTATGTACTTGCATTAATTTGATTAAGGATGAAAGAGTTGTACAAGAACTACAAAATTTGATCCGACGGTATGAGATAGGTAGGATAGCTCCTCTTCTAAATAAAGCAGTACATCAAGTATCCAGAAAGAGAAGAAAAAATAAGGAACTACACCTGAATGCACAAATTGGAGACTATGACATAGATTATGTTGTTCTCGACTTAGGTTCAGAAGTCAATGTTTTGACGAAGCAGACCTGGGCACTGATGGGAAAACCTAAGTTAATTTATTCCCCTATCAGGCTTAGTATGGCTAATAAGTAGGCAGTAAGCCCCTTTGGAAGACTGGAGCATGTCCCTATGGACATCGACGAGGTAAGGACATTTAGGTATTTCAAGGTGATTGAGATAGTTGATGATAGTTTTCCTTATCCTGCGTTGTTAGCAATTGATTGGGTTTTCAATAATTCTATTGTTGTCGACTTAAAGAAAAGAAGAATGACATTTGAAGGTGATGGCCTTAGGGTTATTGCACCTCTGGATCCTGATGAAGGTCACAGATACACATAGCCCATTAGAGAAGAATACCGTGCATATGAGCTAGAAAATATTTACAAATTGACGGCAAGATAGAAGGATTACATTAATCCTACAGCAGATGGGAACTTAAGCTGGCAAAGTGACAATGCATGCTCATCAGATTCAGAAGAAGCACTAGAGAACTGGCAGAACAAGATGTATGAAGTTTCTATGTAGAGGTGTGCTAGATTGACCAGGGAAGTTTGTTGGATTGGCACAGAAGTAAGCAATATGCCCACATTTGATGGTTTAAATCACTTAGAAACTTTCTGTTAGAATTTGAAGAAATTTTACCAGTACAACAGTGACTGTTGGCACTGGATGAGGCTTTAAAAGAAACCCCAACGAGATGGTGGTGAACACACAAAAAGTACATCATGGGTTGGGTGCAATGTCTCACTTTGATGACAATGTGCTTTTTAGAACAAGTCGAAGGGTGTGAAGTTAGATACACAGGTCAAAGCTTTCTGAAGGACCATGTGTGAAGTTGTGAGGAGGCCTAGAGTAGCATTCCTCAAGAGAAGTGGGTGAAAATTTTCATTAACACTTTGGATACAACGCCTATTAATTGGTGTCTTCAAGAAGAACTGTGCCTCACCACTTCAAATTGGTACAGTATGACTCAGAACTTTGTAGATACATTTTTATTTGGAAGTCAATACCCCTTAGTAGATCAAGATTTACAATTTGTAATACAGAAAGTATTTGAGGAGGCACCTAACCTACCTTCGGAGCAAGAAGAAGATGAATGGACTACACTGCTTCATAAATTGTAGGGTTGTTACAATATCAATGTTGATGAAGATGATGGTCCTAGGAATGTGAACATCACAGAGACAGAAGGACAAAGAGACATAGAAGGACCAGGATTCGAATTCCCTTTTATTGGACAGCCAATCAAAATTTAGAAAGTTAACATTGAAACGGTGCAAGAACCTAAATTAGCAAATGTTGGAGATTATTGGGATGATGCCACTATTGACAAGATCACAGAACTACTGCATGAGTATCAGGACTTGTTTCCAACCAAGTTTAATAATATGAATGGCATTAAAGGGCCCATGGGAGAGATGAAGATCCCTTTGAAACCAGATGCAAGGCCAGTCAAGAAAAGACCTTACAGACTGAATCCCAAATATAAGCAGAAAGTCAATATTGAATTAGATAGAATGTTGGAAGCAGGAATCATAGAAAATGTTGAAGAATCAGAATGGATTAGCCCTATGGTGTTCCAGGATAAGAAGACATGAGAGATCAGAATCTGTGTAGACTTGAGGAAACTGAATGATGCATGTTTACATGATCCATTCCCTACACCGTTTACTAACAAAGTGTTGGATAATGTGGGAGGACAACAAGTTTACTCCTTCACAGATGGATTTTTAGGTTATCACTAGATCTGGATTGCTAAGGAAGATTTCCATAAGACAACATTTGCAACAGAATGGGGATCCTAGCAGTACACAGTGATGCCTTTCGGACTGAAGAATGCCCCAGCCATCTTTTCTAGCATGGTGGTCGAAGCGTTCAAGGAATTTTTACATAAATTTTTGGAAGCATATTTTGATGATTGGACTGTTTTTAGCTTATTGAAAAATCATATTGAATGTTTAAGACTAATGTTGGATAAGTGTAGACAATGTCAGGTTTCCCTGAACCTGAAGAAGTGCATCTTATTTTCACCCTTTGGAGTGCTACTAGGCTATATTGTGTGTAAGCAGGGGTTGCTAGTGGATCCCTCCAAGATTGCCATCATTGTTGATCTACCCCCTCCTACTTTAGTAAGGCAGTTGTGCACTGCGCTGGGACATATTGGATACTACAGAAATTTCATTAAGGGCTATGCACAGATTACAGCACCTATGGAGAATATTTTGAAGAAAGATTGTCAGTTTCAATGGACAGAAGAATGCCAGCAGAGCTTCGACACACTGAAACAGAAAATGGTCACTGCGCCTATTTTGGTTTTCCCAGATTGGAGTAAGGAATTTCATGTGCATGTTGATGCCTCATCCATTGCATTAGGAGTAGTGTTAGCATAACCATGAGAAGGATATATTGACCACCTGTTAGCCTTTTCTAGTATGAAACTCTCTACAGCTGAGACAAATTACACTACCACTGAAGGAGAAGGACTAGCTATGGTTTATGCGCTGCAAAAATTTCGCCACTACTTGTTAGGAGGACACTTTAAGATGTTCATTGATCACTCTCCATTGAAATACTTAGTCAACAAGCCAGTGTTGGGGGGAATAATATGCATATGGTTGTTGTTATTCCAGGAATATGATTTTGAAATTGTGGTCAAGCCAGTAAGAATGAATAAGGGACCTAACCACTTATCTAGGTTAGAGCATGGAGAGGAACCTACTAGTTTGGAGGATACACTGCCAGATGCACAGTTGTTGGCCATCAGAAAGTTTGTTGATCACTTCACCGAGATAGTCCAATTCCTATCAACAGGAATGGCACCTTGCAAATATACAATCATCCAGAAGAAACAACTAGTAGTTTGCGTTGCATATTTTTCACTTATATCTGGGCAGTTATACAATATGGGACCTGATGAGATTTTAAGGAGATGTGTTATGGAGGTAGAGAGACCATGGATTCTAGAAAAATCACACAAAGTCATTGCATGGGGACACTATGCAGGGAAAGAAACAATGCAGAAGGTTCTTAGAGCTCGCCTCTGGTGGACCACTTTAAACAAAGATATGACGGAATACTATAGAGCCTACGATGTATGCCAAACAGTTGGGAAACCTTCCAGAAGAGATGAGATGCCTTTAACACCTCAGCTAAATTTGCAAGCCTTTGAGAAATGGGAAATCGATTTCATGGGACCTATCAACCCACCAAGGAAGTGCATAGGAGCAAGATACATCATCACTGCAATAGAATATTTGACTAGATGGGCAGAAGCAAGAGAAGCCAATGATTGTAGTGCAACTACAGCTGCGCGATTCATATTTGATGATATCACAACTAGGTTTGGATGTCCAAAGATCTTGATGAGTGATCAAGGTACTCATTTTATTAATAAAATTATTGAAGCCTTGACTCGGGAATTTGAAGTTCACCATCAGAAGAGCACTCCATACCACCCATAGGCGAATGGTACAGTCGAATATTTCAATAAGATCTTGAGACAACGCTGATGAAGATTTGCAGTGTAAACAGGGATGATTGGGATTTGAGAGTACCAGCAGTATTATGGGCCTATAAAACCACTTGCAAGAAGCTGACACTGCAGAATCCCTTTAAGTTTGTTTATGGTCTAGAAGCAGTTGTAGCTATGGACTACTTAGTTCCTAGCTTAAGAATTGCATCATTTACATATATGGATGACACAGTTGTTGTGCAAGACAGACTTGCGCAATTGGTAGAACAGGAAGAAGACAAATTCATTGCAAGATGTCATCAGCAGGTACAGAAGGAACGAGAAAAATCCTATCATGAGAGACATATCAAGAAGAAAGCATTTAAGCAAGGAGATATGGTATTGGTATATGAAAGCAAGTTCATGAAACATCCAAGGAAGTTCAATACATATTGGCTTGGGCCATATGAGGTTTCCTATGTTACAGAACGAGGAGTTGCATAGTTGAAGACTTTGAAGGGAGAATGGAAGGAAGGTTTGGTAAATGGGAGCCAATTGAAGTTGTACTATGAAAACCATCTTCCCCACATCTCTCAGTAAAAGCATAATAAGAAGGGTCTAGGTATCAAGTGCGGTTGAAAATAGGTACCAGACATAGAAAAGATAGTCTAAACAAGGAAGGGAGGAACAGAACAGAGAGAACAGGCTGCTCCATATAGTCTGAAGATGAAGAGAAACAGAAGGTTTAGACCTCCAGTGACTTGGGATGAGTCACAGGTGAGTTTTGGGGGCCTGTTGGCCCTTGGGTATGGATTAAGAAAAAAATCGAAGTAAAAGGAAAAGAAAAGATGAAGTACGAACTGCGTGGAAGGCACATTGACTGAGATTGGGTCGAAGTGGTCAAAGAAGCAGAAAAGAAGGAGTGAAGTAAGGGGAAAGCTATTCATTGAACAAGGAGAACAAGGATGACAGATCATCAAGGAATATGGATCGCGGACTACTCATCAAGTGAAATAATATGTCAACGAGGGATTTGGAGCACCTCGTGAGAAAGAAGGAAAGACAGGCTGGCGAAGCCTGAGAAGTATAGGTCAAGTTGAATTAGGGTTTTGGTATCTAGGGTTTGGATACCTAGAAGGTTGTCATTGTAATGTATAAATAAAGTTCTAGAGGACTTGGGATGGGTTTTTTTTCATTGTTGTTGTTGTTCATTGTTGTTATTATCGTTATTGTGGATGATCATTGTTGTTGATACTATTGTGTATTGTGAAAGAGAGAAGTGTTGTGTGTGAGAGCATTATGTATTGTAAGATCTTCAGTTGGGTGCAAAGATCAACTTTGCAACTACGTAAGTAGGGAGGGGAGGGAGAGAAAGAGAGAGAGATCTGCAAGCTAAGAGCGCAGATAGAAATGTATGTTTTCACATAATATATCAAGAAACGTAGTTCTATGGACGTAGCCCTAGGGAGACGGTGAACCACATATATCTCATTTTTCGGTGTAATTGATGTTGTGTTCTCTTTATTTTTGTTCTACATTTATTGCATCATTGTGTTAGGTCTTAGATATAACTTGTGTAGTAGGTTTAAGAGATATAAAGAGTAACTAGATTGTTGCATGTTGTTGCCTTGGATCCACTTTACATTTCCTCTGGTTGTAGACACCTGTGTCCTACAACATCCCTATTTCCACTTCGGGCGAGACTGCATCTGCTTCGCAGCTGTTGCCGAAAGGGCCAATAGTTAGGGCTTGTTGGTGCGTTATTAGAGCTTAACCCTAGGTCTACCCCTGAGCCAATACACTTGCATGTCTAGTTCATCCCACTAGACAAGATATAGGTTAGTGCATGAGTTAAAAAATCCAAGCACATGAAATAAACAAGTAGACAAACTAAAAACAACTAAGGAATAAAACTAGAATGCACAAGAAACTTTGAACCAAAAAAAATCAACCAATGACCAAGATTATGCCACCAATGGATAACTATATTAGTTGGAAAAACACAGTAGAGAAATGAGGACTTATGAGTCCCCTCTTCCTCCTTGGGAGGGATCTTGAGTTCCCTAATGGAGAGATCTTCTTACAATGGTAGAAAATAAAGAAAATGATGAATAAATCAATGCTTATTCCCTCAAGAGATGAGTGGAATGGCCTATTGGAATGTTGCTAGAATACTCCAAGGAGAAAAGAGGATTCTCAAGGGAGGATTGTGGCAGCATAACAATACTATGAAAATATTAATTTCTTAGTGCACCCATGGCCTCCATTTATAGCATGTCTTCAAGGCAATATTCAACTAGTTCTTAGTGTGAACAATGGGGCCCTTTAGGGCACCCTTTGGTCCTTGACCAGCCCCCCATTCAGATTCAGCTCAGATCTAAGGGTCAAATCAAGTTGGGGGCTGGTCCATAAGTGGTTGAGGGGCTGACAAGAACCATAAATGTGTCGTTCATAGGAGTGTGCGGATTTTCTCATACATAGTAGCGCATATGGTGCATTGTGCGTTGTACGAGCTTATTTGGCACGTGCACTGTGTGCACGCTTCCTTTAGTGAATTAGTGTATGTCAATATTTTCCCAATTGTATAGTTTTTTCCTCTTGGAAATGCATTTTGGAGCTATAGGTGAACTAATAGTTGTTTGGCACTGTTGTATTTCTATAACCATTTGTGTGCAATGTTGTGGATGAAATTTTAGCGATAACATATTCCCCCTGATGTGTGAGGTTAGGAGAATACGTATAGCTGAAATACATCAATGTTTATTCTACTGAGAGTACCATTCTAAGGCAGAGTGTTGAAAGGAACTGCAAGAGCGATCCGTCAGAGGGAGAGGGGAAACTATGGGACCCAAATCATTCTCTAAGGAAAGAAAATAAAATCTGTATAAAAATGAGGTAGGAATGCCCCATGCTCGTGTCATGTAACTCAAAATGTAAAACAGTAAGTGAGGTTGTATGTTGATGTAGATAACTGAAGCGCCCTCCAGAGGGGTTTGATAATGGAATATGACAATTATGATGGTGAACATACTTTGAAAAGAGGCAAGGACACGTATAATAAGTGTCAATGACTCGTAGGCATTGATGGCCTAACAAATTTAGAGGTCTTCCGCTGGTATAAAACAACTGCAATAGTCGCATAGTAAGACCCACCGTAACATGAGATTTTTCTGAAGTCGAATGTTTATGGGGATCAACGGAATCAGAGAGAAACTATCGTTCTCTCTGTGTCGTCTGAGACTCCTCATTGTAAAGGTAATGAGAGTTAATATATTGTCGCCCTTCTGGAAACTATGTTGATGTCAATAGAAAGGGAGACATGACTCCAAGAAGCAAAGGACTTCATGAAATTTGTGGAGATAATATCAGGAATTGATAGGGAACATGAACGAAGTCAAGATACGTTGAGACTCAAGACTTCTCTTGGTTGTGGGTATGTTTGAAGGGTGATTGGCAGCAACCGTGAAACTATATCTAGTGTCAGGGGGACGACTAGACATGGGGTTAAATTGTGCCAGAGGTGTGACAAAGTGGACAAACTCAGAGATCAGGGGTACGTGGACTGTGGGATACTCGGGGTTGATGAATTTTGTTAGAATGAGAAAAGGATAGTGGATGCCCCAAATAAGGGTGACATGGGTTGTGTTGCCAGAAAAAGAAGGTCATCAAGGGTGACGACAAAAAGCTAAGTAAACGCTGGAAACAAAGGCTTTTTACAATTACCAAATAAATAAAGAATAATTTGGGATGAGTGTACAAATACAGAAATGGGTGCCCCGGTGCAAGATGTCTTGGCTAGTGAGGGATCAAGTTGTGTGGAGAACTGGTGGAGGGTGGGGGCCCCATGGGTGGGTTTTTGTATGAGATAAATGAATGGAGGGAAATATGTAGATGGGAAAACTGAGTGTGGATGAAATGGAGGGTTAATGATACTACAGAGGTGCAGTCAAAATAGAACCGAGATGAGATAACCTAGGAGTCCATTAGGAAAGATAGAAAAATGATGTGAAGGAGTATGTGGCTTATTCTCGTAAATGCATAAGACTATCAGGACTCCCATCCCTAGGGGATGAAAGAAGCATGAGTGTTAAAGTACCAAGGAAAAATATGAATGGGACAAATCATGTGAGGGATAGTGCTACCGGGTGACAGTACCAAAATGCAGCAGAGGTTACATTACTGTAGAGACAGTCGCAGGGATCCTAAAGGTGAATGTCTGAGGGTGTGACTGGAAAATGCAATTGACATTCAGAGGAAATGATTACATGCCAGTGTTGAACATATACCTGAAGGGGTTGCAGTTCTTGTGATGACCAAGTACCTGCACACATGAAAATCAAATACCCGACATGAAAAATATCTGAAGATAAAGAACATATAACAATTATTTAATAATTTTGAACATGAGCAGGCGTACCTGAACGTGATGTGAGAAAAAAGATCCCTGGGGGGCGAGTAAGAATGGTGACCCATGAAATGTGACTATGTAGACGGAGGGACCCTAATCGCGTGGCTGAAGACGGATCGAGAAATAGAGACTCTGAGCTCCTGTAACTGAGTGTGGAAGTTTGGAAAAAAGGGACTATATATGGTTGTGGGGCCCACAATGCCACCTCATTTGTACCCATTGCTATAGTGAATTGAGGAGAGTATTTGGAGGAGTTTTGAATATTACGGAAGTTCGAGCTGATCGATCCAGGATTTTCGAGAGTCTGGTTGGTGGTCCTACCCTCCTACACAGTAGATAGTTTCTAGTTTTTATGTAGGGGTCATACGGATGGTTGTACTAAGGTAGGTTTAGGGGTGGTCCCTCCCATGCACGGGAGAAGAAAGGATACTCACACTGATATTCGCGGGCATAATTCCATCTCCCACACATGATGTGTGGTTATACTAGACACAGTCACACATAAGGGCGTGTGGGTGGGAAAAGCAGGCGCACAGGAGATGTGTGCATGTTATAAATACAGTTGTGCAATGTGTGTAGTTATTCCTCAAACAACTGCACACTGTGTGAAGTTGTTCCTTAGATAGTTGTGCATTGTGCATAGTTTTGTAGAGAATAGGTGCACATGGGTGTGAACCTATGGGTGTGGCATTTGTGCATTGATGCGCAGTTGTTTCTCTAATAGTTTCACATTAAGGTGCAGTTGTGCGAAGAACAGACGCGCACATGCGCACGCTTGTGGGGGTGAAATCCGTGCACTTGGGGCGAAGCTAACGGGTTTTGAAAGTTTGAATTTTTTTATATTTTTGATGAATGATGAGTGTTGACCAAGTGTTTATATGTGGATGCAGGTGATCAGCATGAGATAGGAGAGTTATCATGCCATTCCACTGGAGGGAGAGAGACTAGGAGTGCCTCTGGGAGGTGGTGAGAGAGGATCCTAGTGTTTGGAGACACTTGGCAGCCTGTGGGCTACTCAAGTTCTTCGACTACCCACTGATACGATCACAGGAGTACCTACTTCAGTATACGATATCGATGTGGAGCGCTTAACTTTAGTGCTTCATTGTGAGGGGACAGCAGCTGACACTCTGAGTTGTTGAGGATGTTTACTTTCTGACGGGGCTCCCCTTTCGGGGAAGGGACTTTCTTGCTGACCCCCAGTTATCGAGGGATGTGCGGCTAATAGACATGGCATGACACTATTGTATGAGGTTGAACTCGATGTCAGTTTCGGTTGGCTGTATTGAGGCAATGGATGTGCTCTTGCATAAGTGCATCGCGGCCATGATTGTGAGGATCTATGGATCCTTAGCGACTCAGCAGATTTCTGGAGGTCAGCTGAGGATTATGGAGAGGGTCCTAGATGGGGACTATTTTTCCTGGGGATTGATGTTGCATGCCAGGATGATGCGGAAAATTCACCGGTGTCGGACCATTGACTCTGGTGAGTTTGCCTTGTTGGAAAACTGAGAGGGGGCGTG
>JZKD02S1888113.1:492151-510468 GCA_000966675.3 Picea glauca | reverse complement strand
TCCAAGTAACATATTGAGTTCGTTATCCTTTCCTTTCTTTTGTGCATAAGTTTTTCAGGATCAGACACAGATGTTGCAGGCTTTGGATCAGGGTTCGCTTTAGTGTAAACTTTCTTAGAAGCCATGATTTCTTATTCAGACTACTTTACACTATTGATATTATTCAATGAAGTCACCAGGGTAAAGTAATTTTCATCCAATATAGGTATCTGATTCACTGTTACCCTCAGGAATCAAGTCTACAGCTTTAGTCATTTTTTTCCTAGGGAAAGTTTTCAATTTTGTCCTTGACAACATCGCCAGAATGTTAGAACTTGGTAAATTGTTGGGTTGAAAAGAACGATCTACCAAGGTAACCTACAAACCAACTTTAATACTGGAAACTAGCCTTCCCAATCTAGAGAGGGCTCTCTCTGAGAACAATTCTCTGATAGATAATAACTTTGGACTGATGACTACATTTAGATGCTTGAGAAAGTTTTTTCTAGTTTCGTTGGCAAGGAAGTATAGTACCTTTGGGCTATAGATTCAACCCCCTGAAAACAAGAGAAACAAATGAATCGTAAGGGAATATTTGAGAGGATAAAGGCTAAATAGGTAATGTTCTTTCAGTTTCAATATAGTTGTGTATGGAGAAAGAAAGGAGAAACATAAAACAAATCAGAGCACCATTAAAGATGAATTCTGACCGAACTTAGAAGAAAACACAGATTTTAAATGGTTGAGTCTAAAGCGCCACAAGATGAATTTTAAACCCTTTAAATATTTTCAATTTAAACAAATGAAATAAACATGAATTCGCAAAAAACAAGAAGTACATATGAAGATGAGATTACAATACATCAAACCACCATCACTATAATCTTTTCATCAAAAGATTCAGGACTTTTGCATTTATATTTCCATCAGATTTAGAAAATTACATTCAAGAGTGCCTTGTTTGCACTACTTTTCCAACCTGACTTACATAAAAAATATCCAATATATAGAAAACTAACGCCCTCCTGGAATGCCATGTTCGAACTACTTCCCCCTAGAATCCCAGATTTGGTTACTCTCCCCCTGGACAACCTTGTCAACAAAATTTACTAAAAATACAAACCCAACTGTGACCAATAATAACATAACCGACATATTTGTTTCAATCATTTGGTCATAAGTAAGATTCGACCATATGGTTGTGATAAATCAATGTTTTCTTCCAAGGGTTGTCAAGTAATCATGCGTACCATTGGAAACTATGCCACCTTTGTATAGCGGACTTTGGTTGTTGTTTCGCGATCACTGGATATAACATGCGCATGGTGATTTTGTGTAGCAGATGTCCATTTGTATTCGCTCCTGAAACTTCAGGTGGCAGCAACAGTTGGGAACCACGTATCTCCTTCAAAACTTGCATGAATTTCATTAATACCTTCCCTTCTCGTTAGGTATGCTTACAACATTTGCGCAACAAATATTCACTGCGCAAGCATCGTGTATGACTTATTGTTAACATAAGAAAGGAGGATATGTATAGAGAAATATTCCATGCCACGGCCCAAAAAAACAAGAATGGGGTTCCCTTACTCATGCTTACAGCTTCACCTGTAACCTTACATCTCTGACTGTCTTTCGTAAACACTAGTTCTGTTTGTTCAAACTGTTCACCTGTCTCAACAAAACCACATTTCTTTTCAATTTTGATTGAGCATTGGAAAGAGTTGTGCATGCATTATCAATAGCTAGTCTACACTCTTTGAAATGTTCAGTGATTTTTTCCTCACATCCTTCGTTCCTCCCTAAGCTCAATGATTACATCTTGGGCCTCTCGGAGCTATGTATTAAGACAATTTATGTTCTTCTCTCTCGTTGTGGGCGAGGCCAAGGGTAACTGACTTGCTCGACTCTAGGAAGTTGGTGTTTCAATAGTATTTTCTGCCAACTGTATTCTTAACTCTCTATTTTCTTGATAAACTTGGGCAATAATGTGTTGTGATTTCTTTAGTTGTTGTTTTATTTTATGAATATTTTCATTTTCCTCACCTAACTCCACTTGTCTTTCATCAATTCCCTTGTTTTCACCTTTAGCAAGCTCTAGTTGAATGATGTGCATAGGAAATCTCTTGGCAGAGGACTTGGTTCACGGTTTACTAGGAGCTTGGATCTCCTTAGTTTTTTCAGTAAATCTTAACCTTCTTTTCTTCTGGGATGTTGGTTGATTGAATGACGAGTCTTCTATTTCTTTCCCTTTTCTTTTTCCAGTAACATCTTCATTTCTCACCTATGAACTATGAAGTGTTGTTTCCTATGCAGATAGAGGAATGTCTCATTTGGGGTCTCTTGGGATGTTATCCGAAATAATAAAACAATCCCAGTCCTTGTTCAAATTTATCAATTCTTCAACCACTAACATCTTAATTAATGAAAAATGGAATAAATTGTTCCTCGGCTAATCAGCCTTGGACTAGACGTTGTCTGCCATCTGTTCCAAGCTATGACAAAAGAAGAAAGGTAAGTTTAAGGGATTTTTCCCTGCGAAGTGCATTAATAACCTGATATGGTATGGATACACCCTGTCGAACCTTCCTTCACAGGTGAAATGTTTTCTGATTACCTTCAGAATTTTCTCGAAAGGTTCCAGGAGATAATGTCTTGGAATGTCGGCTCCAATTTTTCGATTTTGACATTTGGGCTTGATGAAATCCATATAACATGAAATATATAAAGGAATGCATTTAAACCATTTTTCTCTGTGTGAAGGGATCTCTGTAGTAGTTGAAAAAGGTTCCTTTGTCACTTGGAAAGTGATCCCCACAATTATCACGCTGACCCCAGTAAAATTGAGGGCACACTGCTCAGCCAGTTTCGCATTGTATCCTTGGATCATTTCAGAAAAACGCATACATCCGGCTTGTTAAAAAATGCCCTGATCATCGAGTCTTACTTTATCAACTCCATATCCTGAGGTTCAAACCTCACGACCCTTCCACTTCTCGCCTTCTTTCTTATGCTTTGGGAAACTTCCATGACAATGATATATATTAATTTCAGATGCCCAATAATGAATTGTAATACCCTCTCTGTGTGGAAAATAAAAATGATGAACTTTGTAGAGACTGCAAGAAAAGGTAGCAACAGGAAACTTTATGTGAAAAAAAAAATCAACCACATAAATTCATGGTGTGGTAGTAAAGTGAAATGGGAAAATTCATCGTAATGGGAAAACTCGACGTGATAGTAAAGTACGACGGAAAATTTCAGTGCAATGGGGAAACTAGGCATTGTAGAAAACAACAATGGGAGACTTGGCACGAGATGGAAACTTTTGGCATAATGGGAAAACTCGGTGTGGTAATAAAGTGCACAAAAAATTTTAGCGCAATGTGGAAACTCGGCGTGGTAGCAAACAACAATGGGAGACTTGGCACGAGATGAAAAATTTCGGTGCAGTTGGAAAACTCGACATGGAAGTAGGAAATTCAGAAGGAAGAAGGTTGACTGTGAGAAGACACAATCCATCCACAACGCTAGTTTGCAACAAGCTCCAAAAGACTTTAAGAAATGGTTGAAAACAAAGGAGGAGATGCAATAAAATCAACATAGTAGACTTACGTAATGACTGGCAACAAATAACTTTTACGCCGCAAAGGGCTCCAAAGATTGCTAAAAAAACTACAGATGACGCACAAAATTTGAAAGTGAAGGAAAGTCATGAAGGGTGACCAATATTTATGCTTGAATGGATACAAAATAAAATCATGGAAAAGGATAGTAAATCCATGGAGGCGAGAAGTTAGAAAGCAGGTTGAAGACTTGCGCAACAAACTCGTGCAACGGGTACAATTTTGAAGTGTGCAAAGTACAAATGATAGGATTTCCATGATTGTTTACTTTTCTGACTTCATGATTAGGGAATGATGCTCATAATATCTTTCGACATGACCTTTATCCCAACCACTTGACTCGATTTTGGTACATAATTTCCACCTTTTCGATATGACTTCATACTTAGGGAAAGGGACTTTTACGATTTAAACATGGCAAACCTTACACCCCTTTAACAAACTTATGGCCAGGCCCGTTACTTGATGATTTTGAACCACTCTTTATTTGGTCACTGACCTTATAATATTTGACGCACAAACTATGACTCATCTAGGACTAACTCTAACTGCAAAAATGACGGTGGTAACAACCTCAAAGAGAATTTGTTCATGGCCCAGAATCACATGAAGTAACAAGCATATCAAGGTCACTCTGAACAACAATTTGTATAAGGATATCAAGTGTTTCTTTGACTACAAACTTATAAGAAAATTTCCCTCAAGGCTGACCATTATCAGAAACTGGTGCCCAAATTTTATGGTCCTTATGTCGTTCTCAAGCATGTGGGACATGTGGCCTATTAGTTAGCTTTTCCCAGTCATTCTAAGCTACATCATGGTTTTCACATTTCCTTCTTAAACAAGGAGATTGGAACTAAGTGTCAAACTCAAACCGACCTTCCTGAGTTAGATGAAGAAGGCTCCATTTGGCTAAAGCCACAAGCAGTTTTGGAACCACGTGAGTGTCGTCTGCATCAACACACCATCAAGGAAGTGTTAGTCTAGTGGAAATATACAACTCCAGCAGATGCCACTTGGGAACCAACTACGATTCTGCAACAATTTCCTCATCTCAAGCCTTGAGGACAAGGTTGTTTTTAAGGGGGGGGGTGTGTTAGGGACGTAACCCCTCACATAGGTAGAATAATATATTTCCATGTAATAAAGGTCAATATTAATAAGGCCTAGCAATAAGGAAGAATTATTCACATGTAAGAAGACCTAATAGAAGCTTCCGCTTCTAGAAGGATCTTCATCTAGATTGTTATTTTGGATAGACATATTTAGTATAAATAGGAGTAGAGGGTATGATAAGTTTTGTCTTGGATATTATTGTAATAGAGCTCTACTCTGCTGGAGGTTTCCCCCTCGAAGAGGCAAGTGAACATTGCTCTCATTAATGAAAGTTCTCTTTCTGGTGTTATTCCAGTATTATTGTGGTATTATTGTGGTATAGTTCCGGTTATATCATTGTTTATCTTCCATTTCTAACTAATTATTTATATTTTGCATACTATTTTATATTTGGAATGTTACAATTTACCTCATGTATTTTAATTTAGAGAGTAAGCTATACTTCATGCACCTTTCAACTCTATTGGTATTATATAAATATAATGAAATTCCATCATTTAATGTAAAGAAAAATGCCCACCGTTTACTAATAGGTCCTATATAGCTCATCACTATATTGTCAATTGACTAGAAATCATATGAAACGAGACTTTTTTTTTTTTGGTAATGTTTGACCTGAGTTTGTTGATGTGTCAAGATTGTTAATCCAAATTTCATCAGATACAATTGATTCATCATCTTGATTGCAATGCCAACTCTAATGTCTGTGTTACATTATATATTCCAATTTCATCATCTCCAAAGATTGCTTCTCAAAACACACAAACAATTAAAATTGTGGTTTCTTGAACACGTGAATTAATCATTTAGTCAATTCAACACGCAAACAATAAATATGTATTAATAAATCCATCATTATGGTTTTTTATAATGATTTAAAATTAAATATTAATAACTTAAAAATATAGAATGGTGGTTACTGGACATAATCTAAAGAAATCCCTTCATCATTTGTGTAGATTCTTAATAGTCTATTAATAAATTATCCTAATTAATGTTACTTGCCACGTGTGTTTACCCAATCCATCCTATCATCCACATAGGAAACTAAAAAGAATACAAACCCTATAATATTTTATTATTATTATTGGAAGGTACAAACCCACTAAGTGTCTTATTGACTTGTTAGTCCCTGTGCTTAGGCTGTGGGACTATATTAATTAGTTCTATGGATTTCTATTAATCGTGCATGAAGACAAATGTATTTTTTATGTTTTAGTCTAAAGTTTGAAGTTTGGTTGAGTTAATAAATTTTTGCATTCATATTTTATTTTTTATCCAATGTTTTAGTTTTGAGGTCTTATTTGGCCTCAAATGTTTTAGTTTTGAGGACTTATTTGGCCTCAAATGTTTTATTTTTGAGGTATTATTTGGCTTCAAAAAGAGGAAAACTTAGGATAGATTTGGATAAATTTTAAAGGTTTTTAGAAGATTTAAGGTGAAATGAACTAATTCTACCTTTGGATTGGCATTAGTACTTAAAAATTAAATGTTTTTGGCTCGGTAGATGCTTTCTCCAAGGTTTTTCCCATGTTATTAAAATTGCACCTACACTTCCATATGCATGTAAAGTGCCACCTACACTTCCATTTGCATGCAAATGTCTTTGTTGTCATTTCCAAGGATACTCTTTTCATATCTACTATTTGTTATTTGAGGGAGGCTCTTTCCTTCTCTACTATCATTTTTTAAGACTCTCTTTCCTTGCCCTTCCTCACAGAGGGTATGGCTCTTGTTCAGTGAATTCAGTCTCATAGATCCTATAGATGCTTTCTTTCTTGATGCAACATCTACTAAGAGGGAATGTAGTCAGACATTGTTCTGCGAGCTCCTGCACGCTTACAAAATACTGATTACAATTGTTGCAATAGTTTATACCATTTATGACAAAGGACGAGAAAGAAGCAAAGGACAGACCGATAAAGATAGATGATCGGAGACCGGGAGGGTCAAAGAGACTCTTTCTAAAGGAAGGAATCTGTATTCATGGACGGTTTTCGACAGACCAATTTAATGGGATTTAACTAAAGATAAATGGGCATATAGAGCAAGTTCTTCACTCAAAACTATAGGAATGGAAGAGGTAAATAAGAAACAAGGGATGAGATAAAGCAATAATAAAGGGCATGCCTGAGGCTCAAAGGAAAGGGCTGGAGGATAGATATATTTGCAAAAATGATTAAACGAAGTATTAGTATTCGTGGATCGCTTCCAACAGACCGATTTAATGGGATTTAACTAAAGATAAATGGGTGTATAGAGCAAGTCCTACACTCAAAACTACAAGAAGGAAAGTGGTAAAGAAATAAATTAAGCTATTTATATGTGGAATCTGGATATAATTTTTAAGTTTATCTTCATATTTAACCAGAGATGAAATCAAACTATATTGAAGAGAATTAGTAGGATTTCCACCATAGAAATGATTCATTCATAATATGAAGACTCAAAGTCTTAAGTGTTATGTATAACAAGATTTTCTCGAGCGTGTATAACAAATACTAGGAACTCTCTGTTGAAACATTATTGTTTTTTTTTACTTAAACCCTAACTAAAAATCGAATATGGCCAAGAACAGAACTCGTGAAGCAAATATTTTGGGAACGACCAAGATGCCACTTGTTAACAGTTTAAACGCGGCTATGACCTTATGGATATGTCCAGAGTCTGAGTGGATTCATGTGGCTCGTCCAGACTCGGACATCAAAGCTTGGAAATGAAGACAGACTACTACAAGCCACCACACATGTGTTAGACAACTGAGGGTCCTGGCTAAACAAAGAGGGATCTTTTATTAATAAATTGAAATCTTCTCATAATTTTACAAATACAAATAAATGATATTACTTTTCAAAGACTATATAACAAATAAGGATGTTATTTTTCAAAAGCCATGTATAAGAGTTATCGTTTTTATAAATGTATATTAAAATTTAATATAATTAAAGATGTATATTTTAATTTAACATAATATTTAAATACTAATAATTAATAAATAAATATTCCAACCTTGCCTATATATAACAAAGATAAACACTACATAAATTTCAAAAATAACCTCATTATCAAAAAAACTAAAAGCTATGCACATGCGAGAAACCAATTTTTATGAACGTTTAGGCACATGCGAGAAACCATTTCAAAAACCTATACAAAAACTACGTTATGGGCGGGGACTTGTTTCTACGCAATTGCCCTTGTTTTAATATAGATCAACCTTCCATGTGGTTGTAAACATTGAGAGACCATTTAGTTTATACAGTAAATTTAGTATTAAACATTGAGATAATCATAAAAATTTAGTATTAAACAAGATGATGATAACATTTTAGTATTAATCTTTACCATGACATCAAAATGGTTTCCAAATGACGCAATAAATCAATGTTTTGTTGTGTATCATTGTAGGAAGGTTCCTTTCGTGATAATCCAATGTATTGCTTATAGAACACATAGACCCTTTTGGTGTGGATTTTAAAGAGTTGTTCTTTGGGGAAGTTGTCTCTTATAGGTGTAGTCTAACTCGAGGTGATGTACAAGCGACCACACCATGAAAATTTCTAGGTGTGACTTTTACTCATACTCATCTAGTAACATAACAAGTGACAAACGATTGTTGACTATGTCTTTTAAGGTTTGATGTCAACTAAGTCGAGTATTAGATTGAATATATGAGTCAAATTTCAATTGAGTCAATCAATTAATCAAGGTAGTTACACTTGTTATAACTACCTTTCTTCTGTGTATTTGAGTATAAATATGTAGTTACACTTGTTATAATTACTTTCCTTCTGTATTTGAGTATAAATATGCATCATACTGTCATAGCACATTAAAATTCAAGGGCTATGTTGGTTTTATGATTACTTGCTTTTTATCATATATGACATATTTTATAGATAGATAATATATATAAAAACAATTATTATAATTTATAACTAGTAATTAGATTATAGTGTAATTTCATAGATCACAACATTGGTTTTTGTGTCAATTGTATTGGATTGAAATTGAGATTATGTTGAGAGAGAAAAAAAAGATAAACATACATAAATGTCGTAAAAAAATTAGATTGTTAAATTGTAAAAGACATAATTAGAAAATTATATGAAAATCTACACAAGAAGGAATGTAATGACCCTTTCAAAGTCTAAGTAATAATTAATACACTAAAAATCCATGAAAAGTTCATAAAGTCAATTGCAGGAAATTTAAAAATTTATAGAAAGGAACAAAACATGATGAAAGAACAAGAAAGCCAAAGGAGTCAATCATATTGTTATTGACCCAATACCCAAAACAATGTAAAATACTAAAGTAAATTTGTTTAAAAAATAGACCTCCTAAATAAATTGTAAAATAATAAGTCGAGTGTATCACATCAAAATTATATATGCCACATCACACAACCATATAAAATAAGCTTATCTAAAATTACAAAATAAAAATTAAAAATAATAATGAAAAGTTTAAATACTTATGCATATACAATAAATGATAATAAATATCATTTAATAAATAATTACTATTATTATATAACATGAAAGTAGAATTAATAATATATTATTAATATATAACAATAATTTATAATATAATAATATAATTAATAACTATAATATTATTATATTAAACATAATGAATAATATATTATTAATGTATAATAATATATTATCAATGTATAATAATAATTTATAATATAGCTATAATATAATAATTCACATTTAATGTGAATATGAAAACATTAAAACAAATATTAACATATGTATATGTTAAAGTAATATATTATAATAATATTAAATATATAATATAGTGAGAATATAATAAAATAATTATATATATATATATATATATATATATATATGAAAAGGTTAGTCATTATTATATTTTATTATATGATAATATGAATGTGGTTATTATAACTTATAAAAGTGAATTGGCAAATTATAGAAAATGTACTTATTATATTATAATAAAAATGTAAATGTAGTATGTTTCTATATATTTCAGAAATTTAATTTAGTTCTGGGACTGTCTTCTATGGTTTAATAGTTTTCCATTGATTGTTCATGCGTCTCAACATGATTCCGGTGCAGAAAGTTATGCCTTTTTTAAGTTAGTTGGGTCTTAAAGTTTACCCTCCACTGTTTGTGGTGTAACCTTTTCATAAAAACTTTGTTTAACAAATGGTTTACACCATTCGAAAGCTTTCTCCGGGCTCTTTTGTTTGAGTTGCAGAGATAGAATGTACCTTGGTACACTCTGTTCTCATCGTTTTTGAGTAGCTAAAAATGTTGTTAAGGGCCTCAAAAACGCGCTGCAAAAAGATGATGTTCAAACAATATAAAATGTCACGGAAATATATACCTGATGCTAATCATGTTATTGATCGAAATGTGATTCAGGTGGAGAAAGAAGGCTCTTTCCAAGTGCATCCAGTATGCATTCTGGACCAAAAAATCAAACAGCTCTGGAATCGAGCCATAGGGCTTGTAAAGGTCCAATGGACCTGGTACGGTCCCGAAGACGCTACTTGGGAGCATGAGGATGCAATGTGGACATAATACCCACATATTTTTGAGGATTTTTGAAAATTTTGTTGTATATGTATACATAATGCACTGAGGAAAATGCATAAATAACGGGAGGGCATTGTAATATCCCTAGGCCGAACCCAATTGTAAATGTAAATGAAAATGTACTTAAGCTGGTGAGTTGCTTGATATAATTTTTGTATGCACCTTTCATGGCATAGTGCAGTAAAATGAGGAAATGTGCACCTTCCAAGATACTGTGTGCAGAAACTTAAGTGCACTCGATTTTGAGGCCAAGGAGCCTTTGTGTATATGCTATGTTTTATAGGCTAGTGAGCTAGTTTTGTGATGAATAGGCTGGTGAGCCAGTTTTGTGATAAATAGGCCGGAGAGCCTAGATGTTAAAGGTTAGTGAGTCTACTTTTGTATATGTCTTATCATTAATATAAAATACATCATTGCGCGTAGACCAACCACGATAAAAGAGTATGGGCGAATAAACTCCAGTAGTTAGGGAAAGGGGGGGAGGGCTAAAATTTAAGAAAAATGAGCTAAGCTAGGGAGCTTAAGCAAAAAAGGAATATTATATTAATATTTCTTAAGTCATAAAGTATGGATAATTATTTTATCCTAAGTTCTAAGGATGGAGACAAGTGGGACAAAGTAGCTCCCAACATGAGAAGTGTCAAGTTGGGAACATGCATACATATAGTTTGGACTTAGTTCATTTTCCCATTCCTTCCACCATTCAGTCATTCAGTCAATTTTTCCATCATCATTCACACACTCATTGAGCTATCCTTCGTACCTTCATGTCACTGTACCTGAACCTGTATCCATAACCATACCTGTTTATGTACCTGGTTAGCTTGTGAGATGGACTAAAGAAGCGGGTTGTCAAGCCCATGTGATATTGAAGAGGCGGGTTGTCAGGCCTATGAGCAATCTCTCTAGGTGAGAGAATTGTTGGGAATTTATTTCTGAAGGTTCTAAATTGTAGCTACAGGGTTCTGAGACTTCCTGAAAGACCTATTGTTGAATCCCATAAAGGAAGTGGGGTAGTCGATGGACTGTTGAGCAGAGAAGGGGCACACTTCCTGATGTGGGAC
The DNA here is from genome assembly GCA_000966675.3 of Picea glauca. NCBI lineage: Eukaryota > Viridiplantae > Streptophyta > Pinopsida > Pinales > Pinaceae > Picea > Picea glauca. The sequence continues at coordinate 499,107 of JZKD02S1888113.1, read as the reverse complement.
AGGCATGTGGGGAATGAGGGACGGTAGGATATCAGTTTGAGTTGGCACATGTGACAGAGACTTTCCTATTGTCTGAGATAGTCATCCTAGTTAGGAATCTCTTTACCCAGGTGGAGTTTAGTCCCAGCTCCGGGGTGACCCACTGTTGAGAGTGATGAGTAGTGTGGTATAAGGTTGGGAGGTTCGTTGAAGGTCTGCACGCAATTGGTGATATTCTTACTAAGATAAGTGTCAATTGTGTGATAAATTTACATGTTGGATAATTATTTACGTGTTTGTTTTAATGGGTTTATCCTATGTGTGGTTATAACTGTCTTTCTATTTATGGGTATTGCTTGCATATGTTGCATGTATATGTTTGTTGTTATTTCGGTATGAATCTGTGCATTTACAGAATGTATTTTTCTGCTTACATTTTATATATATAATTCCGCAAGAGTTATGTGTGTATATGTTTTAATTGCATGGAGTTCAAAAATTTTATGTGTAGCATAGCTCAGTTAGATGTTGGGTATGTTACAATTTGTTGAGCAGAGAATAAAAGTATTTTTTGGGTAGCATGGCTCGGCATGGGTGGTCGGGGATGTTATATTAATATAATATATCTAAAAAATGATAGTATAATATATGAGTGAATATGACTTTGATATAAAGCATATCAAGGGGAAAGAGAACAAAGTGGTTGATGCACTCAGTAGAAGAGTGCATGAATTGCATGCTACAACCATTATCATGTACCAATCAGATTTGAAAGACATAATTTTGGAGGCATCCAAATCAGATTTGCAATACAAGGAATGAGTGGAAAAATTACAACAAGGTAATTTGCAGCAGAAAATTGAAGAATACAAGCTACATAATGATGAAATTCTCATGTACATAAGTAGAATTTATGTACCAAATTCCCAGGAATTGAAAAATCTGATATTGGGAGAAACAAATAATGTACCTTATGCTAGGAACCCAGGTTATCAGAAGGACTATTGAATAGAGAAGGGGCACACTTCCTAGAGTGGGACAGGCATGTGGGGAATGAGGGATTGTAGGCTATTAGTTTGAGTTGGCACATGTGATGGAGTCTTTCATGTTGTCTAAGATAGTCAACCTGGTTAGGAATCCCTTTACCCGGGTGGAGTTTAGTCCCAGCTCAGGGGTGACCCACTATTGAGAGTGATGAGTAGTGTGGTCTAAGGATGGGAGGTTTGTGGAAGGTCTGCATGCAGTTGGTGACATTCTTACCAAGATAAGTGTCAATTGTGTGATAAATTTACATGATGCATAATTATTTACGTGTTTATTTTTATGGGTTAATCCTATGTGTGGTTATAACTGTCTTTCTATTTATGGGTATTTCTTGCATATGATGCATGTATATGTTTGTTGTTATTTCAGTGTGAATCTATGCATTTACAGAATGTATTGTTCTGTTTATGTTTTATATATATATAATTCCGCAAGAGTTCTATGTGTATATGTTTTAATTGCATGCAGTTCAAAACATTTATGTGTGCATAGCTCAGTTGGATGTTGGGTATGTTACGATATGTTGAGAAGAGAATAAAAATGTTTCCTGGGTAGCATGGCATAACATGGGTGGTCAGGGATGTTATATTAATATAATATATCTGAAAACTAATAGTATAATATATCAATGAATATGACTTTGATATAAAGCATATCAAGGGGAAAGAGAACAAAGTGGTTGATGCACTCAATAGAAGAGTGCATAAATTGCATGCTACAACCATTAGCATGTACCAATCAGATATGAAAGACATAATTTTGGAGGCAGTCAAATTAGATTTGTAATACAAGGAATTAGTGGAAAAATTACAACAAGGTAATTTGCAGCAAAAAATTGAAGAATACAAGCTAGATAATGATGAAATTTTCATCTACAGGGGAAGAATTTATGTACCAAATTCCTAGGAATTGAAAAAATTAATATTGGGATAAATGCATAATGTACCTTATGTTGGAAACCCAAGTTATCAGAAAACTATTGCAACTGTCAAAAGCCAATATTATTGGCCATGCATGAAGAAAGAAGTTGTTGATTTTATTGTCAAATGTTTGGAATGTCAAAAGATAAAGGTTGAGAATAGACACCATGCTGGTTTTCTACAGCCATTACCCATTCCTGAGTGGAAATGGGAAGTTGTAACAATGGATTTCATCACCAAACTTCCCAAAACAAACAAGAAACATGATTCTATCATGGTAGTGGTGGATACACTTACTGAAGTTGCCCATTTTATTCCAGTTAAGCTCACTCACAAAGAAATCCACATTGTTGATGTTTATATGAGAGAAATGGCTCGATTACATGGCATACCCAAGACAATTGTGTCTGACAGAGATCCAAAATTTACCTCAAATTTTTGGAAGGGATTATTTAATGGATTTGGAACAAATTTGAATTTTAGTACAACTTATCATCTAGAATCAAATGGAAAAACAAAGAAGGTGAATCAAATGATTGAGGATATGTAGAGGATGTATGTAGAGGATTGGGGACCATGTATTCTTGAAAGTGAATGCCAACATAAGTTCCCTGAAGTTGAGAAATTGTTCAAAGTTGGCAGCTCGCTATTGTGGGTCATTTGAAATCCTAGAGAGGATTGGTCTAGTAGTTTATATGATTGCATTCTCTGCATCTATGTCTATTCATAATGTATTCCATGTATCATTGCTTAAGAAATATATACCTGATTTTAATCATGTTATTGATTGGAATGTGATTCAGGTGGAGAAAGAAGGCGTTTTCCAAGTGCATCTGGTACGCATTCTGGACCGGAAAATCAAACAGCTCCGAAATTGAGCCATAAGGCTTGTAAAGGTCCAATGGACCTGGTACGGTCCTAAGGATGCTATTTGGGTGCATGAAAATGCAATGTAGGCAGAATACCCACATATTTTTTAGGATTTTTGAAAATTTTGTTGTATCGGTGTACATAATGTACTCATGACAATGCATAAATAAGGGGAGGGGATTGTAATACCCCTAGGCTGAACCTAATTGTAAATGTACTTAAGCTGGTGAGTTGTTTGATATCATTTTTGTATGCACCTTCCATGGCATAGTGCACACATGTACTGTGCAGTAAAATGAGGAAGTGTGCACATTTCATGACACCGCATGCAGAAAGTTAAGTGTGTGTGATTTTGAGTCCAGGGAGCCTTTGTGTATATGATGTGTTTTATAGGGTAGTGAGCCAGATATTATAAGATAGGAGGATTATGTTTTTATTAGGCCAAAGAGCCTAGATGTTAAAGGCCAATGAGCATATTTTTTTATATGTCTCATCATTAATATCCCGCATTCTCCACATGTCGGTACCACCCTAGGAAGTGTGCCCCTTCCTTGCTAAACAGTCCTTCGACTGCCCCACCTCCTTTCCGAGCTTCAACGACAGGCTAGAAAGGAAGTCTCAAATCCCTGTAGCTTTAGTTTAGCACCTTCAAAAATCAATTCCCATCAATTCTCTCACCCAAAGAGATTTCTCACAGGCTTGACCACCTGCCTCTTAAATATCCCACAAGCCTAACAACTCGTTTCTTCAATCGATCTCACAAGCTAACTAGGTACCCTATAGGTATGTATACGGATACAGGATCGAGTATAGTGACATGAAGGTATGGAGGATAGCTTAGTGAGTGTGTGAATTCTCATGGATGATTGACTAGATGAATGGATGATGGAAGGAACGAACTAAGTCCCAACAATATGTATGCATGTTCCCAACTTGACACTTTTCATGTTGGGAGCTACTTTGGCCCACTTGTCTCCATTCTTAGAAATTAAGATAAAATAATTATCCATAATTTATGATTTAAGGAATATTAATGCAATGTTCATTTTTGGCTTAAGCTCCCTAGCTTAGCCCTTTTCCTTAAATTTTATCCCCCCCTTCCCTAACCAGTGGAGTTTAGTCCCCCATACTCTTTTATCGTGGTCGATCTGCGTGCAACGATGTATTTTATATTAAAGATAAGACATATACAAAAATAGGCTCACTAGGCTTTAACATCTAGGCTCTTCGGCCTAATCATCACAAAAATGGCTCACCATCCTATAAAACACAACATATACGCAAAGGCTCCCTGCCTCAAAATCATGAGCACTTAAGTTGCTGCGCGTGGTATCCTAGAATGTGCACACTTCATCATTTTACTACAAAGTACATGCGTGCACCATGCCATGAAATGTGCATACAAAAATGATATCAAACAGCTTACCAACTTAAGTACATTTTCATTTTACATTTACAGTTGGGTTCGGCCTAGGGGTATTACAAACATCATCTAAAATCATGAAAACCTTTTGAGAGTTGAGAGATGTGAGATTCCTTTTAAGATCCTCTTTGCCTTCCTCCACCCTATTTATTGAGACATTTGTTAGATTCAAATCCTTAATAAGGGTACTCTATAGGGAATGTAAAGATGTGGATTTGACATCAAATAATAAGCAAGATCGATTGTAATTTTCTCTCTCACAGTTGAAGAATTCTTTGGCCAGGGTCATTTTTTCGACCCCGCCAAAACCCACAATTCCCACAATGCTAGGCTTCTCACTTTGTTGTTGCACTGACACTTTCATTTCCAATTCTTTTACTTTTTCAAAGATGACAATTGGATATTTAGCAACATCCAGAAGTGGTTTGCGAAATTTTTTCAGAACTTGTTGGACGTGCAATTAATTAAGTTGGTAAATGGTAATAAATCTTTGGTGAGCCAGTTATTATAAGCTAGGAGGCTTATGTTTTAATTAGGCCGGAGAGCCTAGATGTTAAAGGCTAGTGAGACTATTTTTTTATATGTCTCATCATTAATATAAAATACATCGTTGTGAGCAGACCGACCACAATAAAAGAGTATGGGGGACTAAATTTGTTAGGGAAAGGGGGGTCTAAAAGTTAAGGAAAAGGGGCTAAGTTAGGGAGCTTAAGCCAAAAAGGAATATTATAATAATATTTCTTAAATCATAAAGTATGGATAATTATTTTATCCTAAGTTCTAAATATGGGGACAAGTGGGCCAAAGTAGCTACCAACATGACAAGTGTCAAGTTGGGAACATGCATACATATAGTTTGGAATTTATGCCCATGTACTTCATTGTTTCATCTTGTTGTACATTGTGAAAAAATCTCACTTTTTCACCTCTGTGAGGACAATCTCCAAACATATGATCTCCTTTACAACCCCAACATTGAATAGGTGGTTTCCTTGGCCTTTGACTCCCTGCCTCAATCATTTTAGGTTCTCTAGAAGTTGGTTGTCCCTGAGGATTATTTTTTAAGAATGGTGGCTTAGTTCCCTTCTTCCTATGATCCATCTTGAATATATTTTTTTCTTCCCAAGCTTTTTGGAAAGTTGGCCTTGCTTTTTGCTGGTCATATAGGAATTTAGCTCGCCTTATGGTCTCCTCCAATGTCTTGGGATAAGCATACTATATTTTTTCTTTGATGAATGATGGCAATCCACTCAAATACCTCTAAATCTTAAATGTCTCATCCTTGATGAAAGAAACATACTTTAGCAGTTCTAAAAAGCTTCTCTCATACTCATCTATGGTCATACTCCCAAGCTTGAGTTCAAAGAACTCTTTTATTTTCTTGTCATAGTATCTCTTAGTCAAGTATTTCCTTTCAAAATACTTCTTGAATTCCCTCCAAGTAACACTTTTCTCTTTAATGTGTTTCACCTGCACAAGTTGATCCCACCACATGGATGTCTTTCCCTTGAGTTGATAGATGTCAATTCTTCCTTCTGCATGAGATGAATAATTATGCAATTGAGAATACTTCCTCATGCCCAACAGCCATGTCTATGCATCTTAATCCTTCTTATTCTCACCATCAAATGTAGGAGGTAAATTTTGGATCTCTGTCAGACACAATTGTCTTGGGTATGCCATGTAATCAAGTAATTTTTCTCATATAAACATCATCAATCTAGGTTGCTTTGTGAGTGAGCATAAGATACACTATGCATTTCCCTCAATATCATATTTTTCAATTCCTGAGAATTTTGTACATAAATTATACCCCTGTACATGAGAATTTCATCATTATCTAGCTTGTATTCTTCAATTTTTTGTTGCAAATTACCTTGCTGTAATTTTTCCACTAATTCCTTGTATTGCAATAAATAAGGGAAAACTCCACTAGTTATATTAGATTATACTAGTGGGGAATGAGGGACTGTAGGTTGTTAGTTTGATTTGGCACCTATGACAGAGTCTTTCTGGTTGTCTGAGATAATCATCCTAGTTAGAAATCCCTTTACCCGGGTCGAGTTTAGTCCCAGCTCGAGGGTGACCCACTGCTGAGAGTGATGAGCAGTATGGTCTAAGGTTAGGAGTTTCGTGTAAGGTCTACATGCAGTTGGTGATATTCTTACTAAGATAAGTGTCAATTGTGTGATAAATTTACATGTTTATTTTTATGGGTTTATCCTATGTGTGGTTATAACTATCTTTATATTTATGGGTATTTCCTGTATATGTTGCTTGTATATGTTTATTGTTATTTCAGTATGAATCAGTGCATTTACATAATGTATCTATTTGTTTACGTTTTATATATAAATTTCCGCAAGAGTTCTGTGTGTATATGTTTTAATTGCATGTAGTTCGAAAACTTTATGTGGCATAGTTCAGTTGGATGTTGGGTATGTTACAGTATGTTAAGCAGAGAATGAAAGAATTTTCTATAGTAGCATGGACCGACCACCCATACCCTAACTAATAAGAGTGTTTTATAGGCTGGTGAGCTAGTTATTATAAGTCAGGAGGCTTTTGTTTTGATTAGTCCAAAGAGCCTAGATGTTAAAGGCCAGTGAGCTTATTTTTGTATATGTCTCATCATTAATATATAATACATCATTGCACACACACCGAACACGATAAAAGAGTATGGGGGACTAAAATCCACTAGTTAAGGAAAGCGGGGG
>JZKD02S1888113.1:450789-492119 GCA_000966675.3 Picea glauca | reverse complement strand
AAGGAAAAAGGGGCTAATCTAGAGAGCTTAAGCCAAAAAGGAATATTATATTAGTATTTCTTAAATCATAAAGTATGGATAATTATTTTATCTTAAGTTATAAGGATGGGGACAAGTGGGACAAAGTAGCTCTCAACATGGCAAGTGTCAAGTTGGGAACATGCATACATATAGTTTGGACTTAGTTCATTTTCCCATTCCTTCCATAATTCAATCATTCAGTCAATTTTTCCATCATCATTCACACACTCATTGATCTATCCTCTGTACATTCCTATCACTGTACCTGAACCTATATCCATAACCATACCTGTTTGTGTACCTGGTTAGCTTTTGAGTTGGACTGAAGAAGTGGGTTGTCAATCCCATGGGATATTGAAGAGGCGGTTTGTGAGGCCTGTGAGAAATCTCTCTGGGTGAGATAATTGTTGGGAATTGATTTCTGAAGGTGCTAAACTGCAACTACAGGGCTCTGAGACTTCCTGATCAGCATGTTGTTGAAGCCCGAAAAGGAAGTGGGGTAGCCGAAGGATTGTTGAGCAGAAAAGGGGAATACTTCCTAGGGTGGGAAATGAATGTGGGGAATACAGGACTGTAGACTGTTAGTTTGAGTTGGCACCTATGATAGATTATTTCTTGTTGTCTGAGATTCTCAACCTGGTTAGGAATCCATTTACCCGGGTGGAGTTTATTCCCATCTCGGGGGTGACCCACTGTTGAGAGTAATGAGTAGTGTGTTCTAAGGTTGGGAGGTTTGTGGAAGGTATGCACGCAGTTGGTGATATTCTTACCAAGATAAGTGTCAATTGTGTGATAAATTTGCATGCTGCATAATTATTTATGTGTTTATTTTTATGGGTTTATCCTTTGTGTGGTTATAACTGTATTTATATTTATGGGTATTGCTTGCCTATGTTGCATGTATATGTTTGATTTTATTTCAATATGAATCCGTAAATGCACGGATTCATACTGAAATAACAACAAACATATACATGCAACATATGAAAGAAATACCCATAAATATAAAGACAGTTATAACCACACATAGGATAAACCCATAAAAATAAACACATAAATAATTATGCAACATGTAAATTTATCACACAATTGACACTTATCTTGGTAAGAATATCACCAGCTGTGTGTAGACCTTCCACGGACCTCTCAGCCTTAGACCACACTTCTCATCACTCTCAACAATGGGTCACCCCCGAGCTCGGACTAAACTCCACCCAAGTAAATGGATTCCTAACCAGGCTTACTATCTCAGACAATGGGAAAGACTTTGTCACAAGTGCCAACTCAAACTAACAGCCTACAACCCCTCATTCTGCACATTTCTATCCCACCCCAGGAAGTGTGCCCCTTCTCTTCTAAACATTCCTTCGACTGACATACTTCCTTTCCGGGCTTCAGCAACAGGCCTGTTAGGAAGTCTCAAAGCCCTGTAGTTGTAGTTTAGCACCTTCAGAAATCAATTCCCATCAATTCTCTCACCCAGAGAGATTTCTCATAGGCCTGACAACCCACTTCTTTAGTCCAACTCAGAAGCTAACCAAGTAGACAAACATGTATGGTTATGGATACAGGTTCAGGTACAGTGACAGGAAGGTACGGAGGATAGATCAATGAGTGTGTGAATTCTCATGGATGATTGACTGGATGACTAAATTATGGAAGGAATGAACTAAGTCTCAACAATATGTATGCATGTTCCCAACTTGACACGTGTCATGTTGGGAGCTACTTTGCCCACTTGTCTCCATCCTTAGAACTTAGGATAAAATAATTATCCATACTTTATGATTTAAATAATATTAATATAATATTACTTTTTGTCTTAATCTCCCTATCTTAACCCTTTTCCTTAACTTTTAGCCCCCCCCTTCCCTAACTAGTGGAGTTTAGTCCCCCATACTCTTTTATTGTGGTCGATCTACGTGCATCGATGTATTTTATATTAATTATAAGACATATACAAAAATAGACTCATTGGCATTTAAAATCTAGGCTCTCTGGCCTAATCATCACAAAATTGGATCATTAGCCTATAAAACACAGCATAAACATAAAGGCTCCCTGGCCTCAAAATCGTACGCACTTAAGTTGTTGCACGCAGTATCCTGGAAGGTGCACACTTCCTCATTTTACTGCATAGTGCATGCGCACACTATGCCATGAAAGCTTCATACACGAATAATATCAAACAACTCACCAACTTAAGTACATTTGCATTTACATTAACAATTGGGTTTGGCCTAGGGATACTACAATCCCCTCCCCTTATTTATGCATTGTTCTTAGTGCATTACGTACACATATACAACAAAAATTTTAAAAATCCTCAAAAAGTTGTGGGTATTATGCCCACATTGCATCCTCATGCTCCCAAGTAGCGTCTTCAAGACAATACCATGTCCATTGGGCCTTTACAAGCCCTATGGATCGATTCCAGAGTTGTTTGATTTTTCGGTCCAGAATGCGTACTGGATGCACTTGGAAGTGCCTTCTTTCCCTACCAGAATCACATTCCAATCAATAACATGATTAGCATCAGGAATATATTTCTTGAGAAATGATACATGGAATACATTATGAATAGACATAGATGCAGGCAATGCAATCATATAAGCTACTAGACCAATCCTCTCTAGGATTTAAAATGGCCCACAATAGCGAACTGTCAACTTGGAAAAATTTCCCAACTTCAAGGAACTTTTTTTGGCCTTAACTTTCAAGAATACATGGTCCCCAACTTTAAATTCCCTATGAGTTCTGCCCTTATCAACATAAATTTTCTGCATGTCTTGCGCAACCTTTAAATTTTGTTTTATTTTCAACATTTTCTCCTCCATTTCCCTGAGTAAATATGGCCCAACCATTGCTCTATCTGATGGGTTATCCCATCTTACAGGTGTGTTGCACTTTCTTCCATAAAGTGCCTCAAATGGGCTCATCTTTATATATTTTTTATAACCATTGTTATAAGCAAACTCTACTAAGTGTAGGTAGTCTTCCCATTTTGATGGTTTATCCATCACATACATCCTCACCATATCCTTAATCACTTGATTCACCCTCTCTATTTTTCCATCTGATTTTGGATGATAAGATGTAACTAAATTCAAATTTGTTCCAAATCCATTAAATAATCCCTTCCAAAAATTTGAGAAAAAAATTGGATCTCTGTCAGACACAATTGTCTTGGGTATACCATGCAATCTAGAAATTTATCTCATATAAATATCAGGAATGTTGGCTGCCTTGTGGGAGAAAATTACAAGGAAATAGAAAATTATCCATACTGGCATATAGTCAAGTTGGGAACATGCATACATATAGTTTGGACTTAGTTCATTTTCCCATTCCTTTCATCATTCAGTAATCCAGTCAATCATCCATGAGTATTCACACACACATTGAGCTATCCTTCATACCTTCCTATCACTGTACCTGAACTTGTATCCATAACCATACATGTTTGTGTACCTGGTCATATTGTGAGCTGGACTGAAGAAGCGGATTTTCAGGCCCGTGGGATATTGAAGAGGCAGGTTGTCAGGCCTGGGAGAAATATCTCTAGGTGAGAGAATTGTTGGGAATTGATTTATGAAGGTGCTAAACTGCAACTACAGGGATCTGAGACTTTTTGACCGGCCAGTTGCTAAAGCCCTAAAAGGAAGTGGTGCAACCGAAGGACTATTGAGAAGAGAAGGGGCACACTTCCTGGGGTGGGACAGGCATGTGGGGAATGAGGGACCGTAGGTTGTTAGTTTGAGTTGGCACTTGTGACGGAGTCTTTCCTATTGTCTGAGATAGTCATCCTGGTTAGGAATCCCTTTACCCAGGTGGATTTTAGTCCCAGCTCGGGGGTGACCCACTGTTGAGAGTGATGAGCAGTGTGGTCTAAGACTGGGAGGTTCGTGGAATACTACAATTGGGTTATCCCATCTAGGATTTAAAACGGCCCACAATAGCGAGCTGCTAACTTGGAAAAATTTCCCAACTTCAAGGAACTTCTGTTGGCCTTCACTTTCAAGAATACATGGTCCCCAAATTTAAATTCCCTCTGAGGTCTTCCCTTATCATCATAACTCTTTTGCATGTCTTGGGTAGCCTTTAAATTTTGTTTTATTTTCAACTTTTTCTCCTCCATTTCCATGAGTTAATCTGGCCCAACCACTGCTCTATCTGCTCAATTATCCCATCTTACCCGTGTGTTGCACTTTCTTCCATAAAGTGTCTTGAATGGGATCATCTTTATAGATTCTTGGTACCCATTGTTATAAGCAAACTCTAATAAATGTAGGTAGTCTTCCAATTTTGATGGTTTATTCATCACATACATATTCAACATATCCTCAATCGCTTGATTCACCCTCTATGTTTTTCCATATTATTTTGGATGATAAGATGTACTAAAATTCAATTTTTTTCCAAATCCATTAAATAATCCCTTCCAAAAATTTGAGGTAAATTTTGGATCTTTGTCAGACACAATTGTCTTGGGTATACCATGTAATCTAGAAATTTCCCTCATCTAAATATCAGCAATGTTGGCTGCCTTGTGGGAGAAAATTACAAGGAATTAGTAAATTATCCATACTGGCATACAGTCAAGTTGGGAACATGCATACATATAGTTTGGACTTAATTCATTTTCCCATTCCTTTCATCATTCAGTAATCCAGTCAATCATCCATGAGTATTCACACACTCATTGAGCTATCCTTCATACCTTCCTATCACTGTACCTGAACTTGTATCCACAACCATACATGTTTGTGTACCTGGTTATCTTATGAGTTGGACTAAAGAAGCGTATTGTCAGGCCCGTGGGATATTGAAGAGGTGGGTTGTCAGGCCCGCGAGAAATCTCTCTAGGTGAGAGAATTTCTTGGAATTGATTTATGAAGGTCCTAAACTGGAGCTACAGGGCTCTGGGACTTCTTGACTGACCTTTTGCTAAAGCTCGGAAAGGAAGTGGGGAAACCGAAGGACTATTGAGCAGAGAAGGGGCACACTTCCTAGGGTGGGACAAGCATGTGGGGAATAAGAAACTGTAGGTTGTTAGTTTGAGTTGGCACTTGTGACAGAATCTTTCCTGCTATCTGAGATAGTCAGCCTGGTTAGGAATCTCTTTACCCAGGAGGAATTTAGTCCCAGCTCAGGGGTGACCCACTGTTGAGAGTGATGAGTAGTGTGGTCTAAGTCTAGGAGGTTTGTGGAATACTACAATTGGGTTATCCCATCTAGGATTTAAAATGGCCCACAATAGCGAGCTGCCAACTTGGAAAAATTTCCCAACTTCAGGGAACTTCTGTTGGCCTTCACTTTCAAGAATACATGGTCCCCAAATTTAAATTCCCTGTGAGGTCTGCCCTTATCAGCATAACTTTTATACATGTTTTGGGCAGCCTTTAATTTTTTTTTTATTTTCAACATTTTCTCCTCCATTTCCCTGAGTAAATCTAGCCCAACCATCGCTCTATCTGTTGGGTTATCCCATCTTACTAGTGTGTTGCACTTTTTTCCATAAAGTGCCTCAAATGGGCTCATATTTATAGATGTTTGGTACCCATTGTTATAAGAAAACTCTACTAAGTGTAGGTAGTCTTCCCATTTTGATGGTTTATCCATCACATACATCCCCAACATATCCTCAATCACTTGATTCACCCTCTCTATTTTTCCATTTGATTCTGGATGATAAGATGTACTAAAATTCAAATTTGTTCCAAATCCATTAAATAATCCCTTCCAAAAAATTGAGGTAAATATTGGATCTGTTTCAGACACAATTGTCTTGGGTATACCATGTAATCTAGAAATTTCCCTCATATAAATATCAGCAATGTTGGCTACCTTGTGGGAGAAAATTACAAGAAATTAGTAAATTATCCATACCGGCATATAGTCAAGTTGGGAACATGCATACATATAGTTTGTACTTAGTTCATTTTCCCATTCCTTTCATCATTCAGTATTCCAGTCAATCATCCATGAGTATATACACACTCATTGAGCTATCCTTCATACCTTCCTGTCACTACACCTGAACTTGTATCCATAACCATACATGTTTATGTACCTAGTTATCTTATGAGTTGGACTGAAGAAGCGGATTTTTAGGCCCATGGGATATTGAAGAGGCGGGTTGTCAGTCCCACGCGAAATCTCTCTAGGTGAGAGAATTGTTGGAAATTGATTTCTGAAGGTGTTAAACTGCAGCTACAAGGCTCTGAGACTTCCTGACCAGCCTGTTAGTAAATTCCAGAAAGGAAGTGGGGAAGCCGAAGCACTATTGAGCAGAGAAGGAGCACACTTCCTCGAGTGGGATAGGCATGTGGGGAATGAGGGACTGTAGGTTGTTAGTTTGAGTTGGCACTTGTGAAAAAGTCTTCCATGTTGTCTGCGATAGTCAACCTGGTTAGGAATCCCTTTACCCATGTGGATTTTAGTCCCAGCTCGGGGGTGACCCATTGTTGAGAGTGATGAGTAGTGTGGTATAAGGCTGGGAGGTTCGTGGAAGGTCTGCACACAAAGATGTATTTTATATTAATGATGAGACATATACAAAAATAGGCTCACTGGCCTTTAACATCTAGGCTCTCTCACCTATTCAAAACATAAGCCTCCTAGCTCATAATAACTTTCTCACTAGCCTATAAAACACAGCATATACATAAAGGCTCCCTGGCCTCAAAATCACATGTACTTAAGTTGTTGTGCACGGTATCCTTGAATGTGCACACTTCCTCATTTTACTGCACAGTACATACGTGCACTATGCCATGGAAGGTACATACACAAATTATATCAAACAACTCACCAACTTAAGTACATTTACAATTGGGTTCGTCTTAGGGGTATTACAATCCCCTCCCCTTATTTATGCACTATCCTCAATGCATTATTTACACATATACATCACAATTTTCAAAACTCCTCAAAACGATGTGGGTATTTTGCCTGCATTGTATCCTCATGCTCCCAAGTAGCATCCTGAGAACTGTACTAGGTGCATTGGACCTTTACAAGCCCTATGGTTCGATTCTGGAGCTGTTTGATTTTATGGTCCAGAATGCATACTGCATGCACTTGAAAGTGTCTTCTTGCTCCACTTGAATCACATTCCAATCAATAACATGATTAGCATCAGGTATATATTTCTTGAGCAATGATACATGGAATACATTATGAACATACATAGATACAGGCAATGCAATCAAATAAGATATTAGACCAATCCTCCTTAGGATTTCATGAGGCCCACAATAGTGAACTGCCAACTTGGAACAATTTCCCAACTTCAGGGAACTTTTGTTGGCCTTCACCTTCAAGAATACATGGTCCCCAACTTTAAATTCCCTATGAATTCTCCCATTATTAGCATAACGTTTTTTTATGTCTTGGGAAGCCTTTAAATTTTGTTTTATTTTCAACATTTGCTCCTCCATTTCCATGAGTAAATCTAGCCCAACCACTGCTCTATCTCTTGGGTTATCCTAGCTTACCGGTGTGTTGCACTTTCTTCCATAAAGTGCCTCAAATGGGCTCATCTTTAGAGATGTTTGGTACCCATTGTTATAAGAAAACTCTACTAAGTGTAGGTAGTCTTCCCATTTTGATGGCTTATCCATCACATACATCCTCAACATATCCTCAATCACTTGATTCACCCTCTCGGTTTGTCCATCTGATTCTGGATGATAAGTTGTACTAAAATTCAAATTTGTTCCAAATCCATTAAATACTCCCTTCCAAAAATTTGAGGTAAATTTTGGATCTTTGTCATACACAATTGTCTTGGGTATACCATGTAATCTAGAAATTTCCCTCATATAAATATCAGCAATTTCCAAGTGCATCTGGTATGCATTATGGACTGGAAAATCAAACAACTCCAGAATCGAGCCATAGGGCTTGTAAAGGTCCAATGGACCTAGTATGGTCCTGAAGACGCTACTTGGGAGCATGAGGATGTAATGCGAGCAGAATACCCGCATTGTTTTAAGGACTTTTGAAAATTTTGTTGTATATGTGTACATAATGCAATGGGGACAGTGCATAAATAAGGGGAGGGGATTGTAATATCCCTAGGCCAAACCCAATTGTAAATGTAAATGCAAATGTACTTAATTTTTTGAGTTGTTTGATATCATTTTTGTATGCACCTTTCATGGCATAGTGTGCGCATGCACGGCGCAGTAAAATGAGGAAGTGTGCACCTTCCAGGATACTGCACGCAACAACTTAAGTGTGTGCAATTTTGAGGCCAGGGAGCCTTTGTGTATATGCTGTGTTTTATAGGATGGTGAGCCATTTTTGTGATGATTAGGCCAGAAAGCCTAGATGTTAAATGCTAGTGAGCCTATTTTTGTATATGTCTTATCATTAATATAAAATACATCATTGCACATAGACCGACCACGATAAAAGAGTATGAGGGACTAAACTCCACTAGTTATGGAAGGGGGGGGGCTAAAAGTTAAGGAAAATGGATAAGCTAGGGATCTTAATCCAACAAGGAATATTATTTTAATATTCCTTCAATCATAAAGTATGGATAATTATTTTATCCTAAGTTCTAAGTATGGAAACAAGTGGGCCAAAGTAGCTCCCAACATGATAAGTGTCAATTTGGGAACATGCATATATATTGTTGGGACTTAGTTCATTCCTTCCATCATTCAGTCATTCAGTCAATTTTTCCATCATCATTCACATACTCATTGAGCTATCCTCCGTAACTTCGTGTTATTGTACCTGAACCTGTATCCATAACCATACATGTTTGTGTACTTGGTTAGCTTGTGAGTTGGACTGAAGAAGAGGGTTGTCAGGAATGTGGGATATTGAAGAGGCAGGTTGTCAGACCCATAGGATATTGAAGAGGTAGGTTTTCAGGCCCGTGAGCAATCTCTCTGGGTGAGATAATTGTTGGGAATTGATTTGTGAAGGTTCTAAACTACAACTACAAGACTCTGAGACTTCCTAACCGACTTGTTGTTGAAACCCGGAAAGGAAGTGGGGCATTCGAAGGACTGTTGAGCAGAGAATGGGCACACTTCCTGGGGTGGGACATGCATGTGGGGAATGAGGGACTGTAGGCTGTTAGTTTGAGTTCGCACCTATGATAGAGTCTTTCCTATTGTCTGAGATAGTCAGCCTGGTTAGGAATCCCTTTACCTAGGTGAAGTTCAGTCCCAGCTAGGGGGTGACCCACTGTTGAGAGTGATGAGCAGTGTGTCCTAAGGTTGGGAGGTTCATGGAAGTTCTGCACGCAGTTGGCGATATTGTTACCAAGTATGTGTTGACAGACGTTTATGACACACTGTCAACTGGAAGTGAATAGTCTGATCTGAGGTTGTCTAAATAACCCAAGAGGTTTGGAATAAATACCCCTAATGGGTTTAACAGCTCCTCTAGATGATAAAGGTATCTAATCTAAACTATGAAAATAAAATAACTAACTATGCATTAATTAAGAAATATTATATACATTCACTATTCTCACTTTTATATACAACATATACAAATAAACAGGTGCAAGATTTACGAGAAACTTTGTAAACTAAGATTGTACAAGAGAACTGAATCTTAGAAAAAATTAAATATATTTAGAACATACTATTAATCTAATTTTAACCTTGAAACTAAAAAAAGGAAAATAAATGAATGTAAATTGTTGAGTCTCCATTTTGACACTTCTAATACCCTCTATTACCCCCTATCTGATCCTATTTTACCTATGTTATGAGTATAAACTTGATCGTAACCTCCATATATACACTTAATGACCTTGTTCATGTGCATAGAGAGGAAAATTATGGTTAAGGCGTGTTTTGTTTGATTTTCTTGAGTTAATTCGATTAAAATAGTTGATTTTGCATGATCCTAATCATTTAATATTAAGCAGCATTGATTTGGTACCAACAAAACCACATAAAATTGATTCGGTACTTCCCTATGCTATTTCGGTACCAGCCTGTGTTATTCTGATACCAGTGTGACTGTGTGTATTCCGATACTAAACAACTACCAACGGGATTTCGGTACCAGCATTCTGGTACTAGATTTTCACCTCGATTTTTGGGCCTATGACAATGGATATCAAAATTTGGGAACATGGGTTTTGTCTAGAGAAGTGTTTTCATTTGGAAATGTGAGCCAGAATCTCCATATCACACACGTGTGGACGTCCAACTCAGGGGGAATGATCCATCCTCAATCTTTGCCAATTTTCCAGAAATTCTAAGATCATGCCCAAATTCATGGGCATAGCATTTCCTTGATTAGATAATGGTTGTACTCAACCTCCATTGATGGAAAATTGTTTTGATTTGTATTGCATTGTCTAGATCCAAATTTGTAATGTAAAAATCATATAAATTGAGTGATGGCTAAGACAAAAGGGAGAGAAATTAGTATGCTAGAAATTGGATTTTTGAACCAACTCCTTTTGTAAATTCATTTGCTCAAGATCAATGGAAGTTTGAATTAAAGGATCCTGTGTGTCTCTTAGTATTTATCATCTACTGATCTAAAATCTTCCATGTTGGCATCGGCAAGGGCCCACCGATCCATCTTGGTAAGCTCATTGTAAATTATTAGTATAGATTTCTATTTTTTTGTACTTGTTGTTTTGATTTCATTTCCGATTTCACTATTAGAATTGATTGCAAAGTGTGGCAGCACAGGACCAATTGGGATTCCATCATTCACATTACATAAGCCATCAAATGGAACATCTCACTAAGACTTATGTTTCCTTGTAGGAATGAAGTAATTTTCTAGAATTGCAAGATTGTAAGATTGTATTAAATTTTTGTTTGTGTTGATTTTGAAGAGTGTGCATAATTAGATAAGAATTTCGTGCAAGTTCGAAGTGAGTTGTTACAGGAAATGAGATCAGACTTCATCTCTCACCTTCATGCACCATAGAATGAAGCTTCTCAATTATATTAACGATTTTATGTACTACATGGGCTTGATTAGAGTGAATAGAGTTACGATTTCTTTTTGTTTAAGAGTGAATTGTTGATTATCATTTGCAATTGCTACAGGGAACAAGATCTGATTTCATCTCTTCTTTTCATGAGCCTATAATGAACAGATCTATTATGTGAGCAAGATCATTTTCAATTGAGTTTTTGCTTGAGCGTTTTACTATGAGATTTATCTTTTGTTATTGTTGAAGTGTGCTCAGATTTGCATGTTAGTTGTTGTTAAGGACATTAGCTACAGATAACAGATTCAAAGTCCATATTTCCACTTCATGAGCTTGTAAATAGACAAGGCATTATCTGAGAAAAATCTTTTGAGTACATTATTGCAAGTTTTGATTTCGAATTTCTAAATTGTGTGAAGAGTGTTATCTTTGAAAACCGAGTATTTTGTTATCGATGGTTTTGTTATCTAAGATATACTAAACAGACATAGGAACCTATTTATTATCAGGACATATAATGCATCAAATCTATTGATTACGAATCCCATTTGATAACTTATGTTTGGTAATATATTATGCAAATAATTGCACCAACATTTTGGCATCATTGTCGGGGAGTTGTAAATGGTAATAGGTAGTATTTGGATTAGATTGCTTTAATGATTTTGGATTGGTTTTATGAATGACCTAAGGGTGGAGAGAAGATGGTAAGACGTGCCGAAAGAGCCCACACATCCACTCTGGTGGGGTTTCTCCAAAGTTAGGTTGTCCTCTCTTCTTTTAATACAAGTGTGTTTTTCCTTTCTTTATGAAATATGGTGTTTTCATGATGGGCTAACTTGTGTGAACCAATAACCTGGTGACCACAGGTTTCCAGTAACACAAGGAGTTCAATTTTGGTGTGTCTTATTTTTGCAAATACTTTTAATTTCTTAGTTTTAATATTCAAATCTTTCATGATAAATCATTTTTGGGATGTTGTAAGAACCCCCGAGTACTAAGTTGTGTTGTGAGATAGGGATCATCAACCAGCTAGATTAATTCACGGATGATCAAGAGATTGAAGAATGTTCCTCCAAGAAATTTCCCACATTCTATCAGCATATGGGATATCCACCTCTCAGGAAGAGCATATCTTGACAGTAGTCAAGAATTTAGTTATCTCTCCATAAGAATATTTAGAAGTCCTGTCGGATCCCTCATGTCAATTTGTTGATGAGACTAAAGAATAATGGATAGTATTCAATGGAGAGAAAACATTGGAACCTGAGATCGAGGAGTTCTTAGCATGCCTCTCAGCAGACCCTGTATGTACCCCAAATACCAATCATCTTGAAGAAGACAATCTGCATAGCATGGAAAAGGAGGACATGTTGTGTGACCTAAACAAAGAAGAGAGACGAGAATATCTTGATCCTATTGAAACATGGTTTCAATTAGCTATTAGGTCACAACAATCTTTTATTTTTCATTATTTTTTGATATCATCATCGAAGCAGCTTGTCCTTCATACTCTCGTATGCATTAAAAGTTATATTTTAAACCCGAGTATGGATATATTTCTAACCTTGTTACGCACATGGCTTCACTAGAAGTATTCTTATACTTGAAGGACATTTTATTTTGTTCAATTAGAGTAGGATACGTAAATAAATAAATAAATGTTGCACATAAGTATAATGCAATGCATATTTCATATTTTTCATAGATGGGAATGTCAAAAGCTAACAAAGAAATTGGTTTAAGATCTTTTGTTCCTATAGTAGATTTTTTTTTCTAAAAAGTTATGATAATTTTGTTTGGAATCTTATTTGAAGGGAATATCTTCATCCTCTGAATGCACACATAATACTGGAAGGGTTTCAAAAGTGGAGAAGGCATCCTTGTCAATGGAAGATAACACTTAAGGGAGTGCTTCATGACCTATTTCTTCAAATTTCTTCTTTTTCCTTAAGTTGTTAAAAATGATGCATTCGTGCTTTATCATTACCTATCTATTTTAAGACCACCACTTCACAAGGATGATCAATTAAGTGATATTTTTAATAGTAGTTGAAACTGAATGTTAATTCCAAACTATTTTATTCATAGTTAATAATTCAACTTTTGACATTTTCCCTAAATTTTTTGTTTGTAAGCATGAATAAAAATCTAGTTTCAATTAGTTCTATTGGTTTGTTTTTAGTAGATGTTCGCAACCTTCTGAGAAGCCTTTTTTTAGCATCTCACATTATTTGCATGAGGCCATGCACAACCTTAGGCATGGAGGGGTGGTTGCTAAAACCTTCATATTCTTTTGCAACTTCCATCGACGAGGCCAAATCAACATGTTCTGTGCTGGGATTTGACAATCATTTCCAGAATTCTGGTACCATTTTATTCTGGTACTGTAGAATTGCATTCATAAGGTACTGCAAACAATGTTTTCCTCTGCGTTCATTCAATACTGTGGAGGAGGCTTGCACTAGTCCAGTATTGAACCACAACTCTGCACCATTCCGATACTGAACCATAACCCTACACTCATTCGGTACTCAGGTGATCTGGTATTGGTAATAAGGTACTGGTAGCTCTAATCATATATTCAAGTTTTACTACTTGATTTAAGTACTAAGACATATAAATTCAACATTTTTTGTTTTATTAAAGAAATTAGATTAATTATGCATTAAACATATGGTTACTCTCAATCATTGCAAGCTCCCTACCATAAATTTCTGCAAGCCCTCGTATAAATCTCCTCATATAGAAATCATTCATCCTATCACTATGTTTCTGCCCCCCGCTCTATTCCAGTACTTCTCTGTTCTGGTACTGTCCTATTCCGGTACTATCTATTACGGTACTACAGAAACATGTTCTGATACCAGTTACCAATTTGGTACTGATGCCAAGGTGATACGATCTTTGTTTTGTGCTTAACATTATTTTCACTTCATGTAATTAGAGGTATGGGATAATATMTTCATGTTCTTTCTATCAAGGATCATTTAAGTCTTGTGTTGAATTGTTTTTACTCTCATGCACATCTTCCTCCTACATTTATACACTCAACCTTGAATGAATAATCCCTTCTCTCCTTTAAGAAGATATTTTCACATTTATCTCTATATGATAATGGGTGCACTTGTCTTATTACTTCATCATCTTGAAGAAGTGATTGCTAATTGAAATATCCATTGAAAAGTGGTAACGCCATTATGTCAAATACTAACCTAGTTGATTCAACAAGTTCTTATCCAAGTTTATATTTACAAGTTTCTCTTGAGAGCTATTGATGAAAACCTCATGTGGTGGACCACCCTTGCAAAACCGCAATGAACTTTCATGAGAACCCTAATAGGATTAACTAGAGGGACCTCTTAGTCATTATCTGAGATGTTCCATTATACATTGAATAGCTAAGATTTAAGTTGAATGTGGATGATGTCACCCTTGGAATAATTGCAAACAATTAATTATGTGCCAAATAAATCTAAAACACTCTCGTACCACCTGCCTTCCTTATACTCTAAAACTGTCAATGAACAGTATAAACTATTCTAAATCTTTTGAGTAATATAATAAAAAGGAAGTATCAAGAAGTACAAGTAAACTTGTCGGGGTGCTGAACAGGCCTCTTGGTAGGGGGGGCATGATTGTATGGTACTAAGGTAAACCCGTTGGGGTACTGAACAGGTCTGCTAGCAACAAGGCTATGTCGGGTAAAGGGAGTTGAAAAACATAAAGTGGCACACTTAAAACTGAACAAAAACCGTTGGGTCTCATTCTAAAGAAATCACTATCAAATCAAGGCTAGGAGATGACCTTTATATTTCTTGGATGATGTTCTTAATAACCTTCAAGTATCCACTTTAGAGTTCTATCTTTAAAAAATAGGTTTGCACGAGAAGTGGGACCCTCAGTATGTGTATTTCACCTTACCTAAATAAGAAGAGCTTCATATCTAAAAACTTGGATAAGAAATGAGTTAATCATCTTGGGATGTATTCTCTTATGTGTTCCTCTCTTCAAATGAGATCTAAAACTATTCTATATCACTTTTACTTTAAAAGGAAATCTACCGAGGGAGGCCTATTAGTCAAAGTCATTTTGAAAACTCTTGGCCACTTTCCTATAATCATATTAGATTCACATTCAACCCTTTTTCCCAACTTTGATCGAAAACATATTGGATAAGACTTAACTTTAGGGATTTCTTGATCGAGTGAAGAGTATCATCAATTGTGAAAATTTGAAGATCATTTTTGCAGTAGGACATGCAATGACTTAAGCATGGGGGAATGTTGAGTCTCCATTTTGACACTTCTAATACCCTCTATTACCCCCTATACGAGCCTATTTTACCTACGTTATGAGTATAAACTTGATTGTTACCTCCATAGATACACTTAATGACATTGTTCATGTGCATAGAGAGGTAAATTATGGTTAAGGCATGTTTTGTTTGATTTTCTTGAGTTAATTCGATTAAAATAGTTGATTTTTCATGATCCTAATCATTTGATATTAATAAGAATTGATATGGTACCAAAAAAAAACCATAAAATTGATTCGGTACTGCCCTGTGCTATTCCAGTTCCAGCCTGTGCTATTCTGGTACTAAACAACTACCTACAGGATTTCGGTACCAGCATTCTAGTACTAGCTTTTCACCTCAATTTCCAAGCCGATGACGATGGATATCAAAATTTGGGGACATGGGTTTTTTCCAGAGAGGTTTTTTCATTTGGAATAGTGAGCTAGAATCTCTATATTGCACACATGTGGGCCTC
Organism: Picea glauca; assembly: GCA_000966675.3. Taxonomy (NCBI): domain Eukaryota; kingdom Viridiplantae; phylum Streptophyta; class Pinopsida; order Pinales; family Pinaceae; genus Picea; species Picea glauca. Next base: position 476,387 of record JZKD02S1888113.1, on the reverse strand, counting down.
CATATTAGGGGGAATGACCCATCTTCAATCTTTGTCAATTTTCTAGAAATTCTAAGATCATGCCCAGATTCGTGGGAACAGTATTTCCTTGATTAGATAATGGTTGTACTCGACCTCCATTGATGGAATTTTTTTTTTTTTGGATTGGACTATCTAGATCCAAATTTGTAATGTAAAAATCATATAAATTGAGTGATGGCTAAACCAAAAGGGAGAGAAATTAGTATGCTGAAAATTGGATTTCTGAACCAACTCCTTTTGTAAATTCATTTGTTGAAGATCAATGGATGTTTGAATTCAAGGTTCCTATGTGTCTCTTAGTATTTAGCATATTTTGATCTAAAATCCTCCATGTTGGCATCGGAAAGGGCCCACCAATCCAGCTTCGTAAGCTCATTGTAAATTATTAGTATATATTTCTATTTTTTTGTACTTGTTGTTTTGATTTCATTTATGATTTCACTATTATAATTGATTGCAAAGTGTGGCAACACAGGAGAAGTTGGGAGTCCATCATTCGCATTAAATAAGCCATCAAATGGAACATCTCATTAATACTTATGTTTCCTGCATAGGAATGAAGTAATTTTCTAGAATTGCAAGATTGTAAGATTGTATTAAATTTTTGTTTGTGTTGATTTTGAAGAGTGTACAAAATTAGATAAGAATTTATTTCAAGTTTGAAGTGAGTTGTTACAGTAAATGAGATCAGAATTCATCTCTCACCTTCATGCACCATAGAATGAAGCCTCTCAATTATATTGACAAATTTTTGTATTACACGAGTTTGATTGGAGTGAATAGAGTTATGATTTCTTTTTGCTTAAGAGTGAATTGTTGATTATCATTTTCAATTGCTACAAGGAACAAGATCTGATGTCATATCTTATTTTCATGAACCTATAATGAACATATCTATTATGTGAGAAAGAGTCTTTTCAATTGAGTGTTTGCTTGAGCGTTTTACTATGATCTTTATCTTTTGTTATTGTTGAAGTGTGCACAGATTTGCTTGTTAGTTTTTGTTCAGGACATTAGTTGCAGATAACAGATTCAAAGTCCATCTTTCCACTTCATGAGCTTGTAAATGGACAAGGCATTATCTAAGAAAAATCTTTTGAGTACATGATTGCAAGTTTTGATTTCGAATTGAACCAGGAATTGGAGAAACCCTAGTTCTACGCCTATGCGAGCCGTTGCATGAATGAATCAGGATCCGTCGCAGCAACACACCAGCATAGATCTAGCAAAGGTAGACACCAGCTCTGACCCGTCAGTATGAACACCGAAGAGGGGGGGAAACCCCCCTCGTATCGCAACATCACGGCCAATGATAGATCAGGAACAAGGGCAAAACGACCATCGTTTGAGCTGCCAAAAAATCTCTGCGAACAACTCCTTGCCAGAGAACAGGGATTCAGTAAGGAAATGCAAACGGAGGCCAGCACGTCCCATCCAAAAGCACCTCACGGATGGGAGCTCGACAAATGCATCCCGCAAATGGAAAAATCCTCAAGATACATTATAAGCTCAACAAGGGTGGGGGAACACACCCAGTTTATGCAAGAACATGCCCTCATTGGAAAATTTCTAGGACTCTGGCCATTTGAAAGGGATCTGAACAAATGGATCAAACACTGGTGGAACCCTAAGGGTGACTATGAAGTTCAGCTCAGATCCAAAGGCTTCTTCACAATCATATTATATAACCCAGAAGATAGAGATCGCATCTTTGAGAATGACCCATATTTCTACAACTTGGCAAGGCTATTCCTAAGATTATGGACAGAGAGCTTCATCCCGGACAAGGAGGACTTCACAATGGCACCTGTCTGGATCTGCCTCTATTCCCTTCCGTAGGAGTTCTGGCTGGAGGAGATTCTCATGGGAATAGGTAACACAATTGGTCAATATGTCAAAGCCTCAGAAGCCACAAAGCAGTGGAAATACACCTCATATGCTCGAATATGTGTTTACATGAACATATCTAAGGCTTTACCAGGGGCAGTAATGTTGGAGTATCAGGATGAAGACTGGTCACAAACCCTCGACTATGAACACATCCCTTTTAGGTGCAGAAAATGCCATGAACATGGCCACCTGTTCAGGGAATGCCCACTCAATAAGAAAGATTCCAAAGCCAGTGACAACCTTCAAAAAGACGGTTTCACCATGGTCCATACTAGGAAGAAAAATCCTCCCAGAAGGCAAATACCTGACCCCAAACCTAATATCTTGACTAGGAATGCATACGACATACTGAGCCATCTACCAGAGGATGAGGAAATCCAAGATCCACACGAAGGGTTGCAAAAGGGAAAAGACTGGAACCTTACACCCTCCCCCTCTGGCCCAAATAAAGAGATTCACGCAGTTGAAAAAGGAGATGGAGACAGAGACACCCTAATGCAGATGGACGCCCAAGACTTAGCAGGTATTGACCTTGAAAAACTTGAGGAAGCTCTCAATCAGAAGGATCTGCAAACCCTCCCTGAAGAGAAACTCAGAAAGGTACACAAGGTCTTTCTAGATTCAACAGTGGGATCCACAACATACTTAGGCATAGCCATAGAATCAGGCTCAGGCTCAAAATAAATATTGCACGAGAACAAAAGAAGGGGACGAAAACCAGTACATCAACTAATCAAAGAAGCCAGCAATCTCATGATCAACTCAGGTTAGATACATAAGCTCTCGGAGGGATACCTCCACCCACACCCACCCTCGTAATGATGAATATCATCACTTGGAACATTAGAGGACTCAACGGCAGATCCAAACAGAGGACCCTCGCGGACTGCATCAAAGTTGAAAGCCCGGATATTCTAATGTTACAAGAAACAAAATGTGTAGGGATGGAGGCCGAAACCATCTTTCAACGCATATGGAAAGGCTGCAACTCCATCCAAACAGACTCCTCAAGAGCCTCAGGAGTTTTGGCCATACTATGGAACCCAAGCAACAACACTCTCAGTGGACCCTTTTCCACTATAGGCACTTTATCAGCTCACTTCGAAGTCACAGGCTCGAATCAGGAGGGAACCATCACCAACGTCTATGGACCCCAAGGGCAATAGGAAAAAATCAAATTCATGGAACAGTTGGCTCGTATAAAATCTTTGGCAACCACACCTAATTGGATCATAGGAGGCAACTTCAACATGATCATGTCGCTAGAGGAGAAAACAGGAGGGAGAAAAAGACTTGAGCAAGATAGTGGTAAGTTCAAAACTCTTCTTGAGCATCTAAAGTTAGTAGATATAGAGAACAACAATGGCACTTTCACATGGTCCAACCGCAGGTCAAGAAACCAGCACGTAGCCTGCCGATTAGATCGCTTTCTTGTGTCGGAGGAATTGCTTGAAAGAGACCTCCGCATGGAAAGCCTTATTCTCCCCAAAGATGGATCTAACCACTGGCCAATATCCCTCCAACTGGAAATAGAGGTAGCACCTAAATTTAAACCATTCCAGTTTGAGAAATTTTGGCTTACACACCCAAATTTCCAACAGCTTGCAAATTTCCAACAGCTTGCAAAAACTTGGTGGGCTCAAGCCAAAGCAGACCATGGTACAAACATGTACAGATTCCAACAAAGGCTCAAAAATTTCAAGCAATTGCTAAATCACTGGAACATAAACACTTTTGACAATATATTCCAAAGCATTCAGGACATAGAGAACAAGTTGGCTGAGATACAAAGAACTTCATCTCAGGGACTTGAACTGCTGACCTCATGAAAGAGGAGGAGGAACTACAAGTGCAGTTGGAGGAAAGAAGAAAACAAGAGGAGATATTGTGGAGGCAGAAATCCAGGGTACAATGGCTCAAAGAGGGGGAAAAGAACACAAAATTATTCCACAGAACCATGATCCACCGAAGACACATCAACAGGATAACCCATCTGGAGAATGAACATGGTAATTTGATCAGAGAACACACCCAAATTGAAGAGGAGCACAACAGGTACTACCAGAACCTCCTTACAGAAACTAAGGCGAGCAGAAATGAAGACATCACTCGAGTCACCAGTCACATTCCCTCACTGGTGACCCCTGAACAGAGCATAGCTCTCATGAGGCAAATCACTCAGGAGGAACTGGACCAAGCAGCAAAAGCTATGCCCCCAGGAAAAGCTCCAGGCCCAGATGGCTTCACCACTGACTTCTTCCATCACTGTTGGGACATAATAAGGAAGGAAGTCTGGGAGGTCGTAGAGGAATCACGAATGTCAGACCAAGTTCTCTAGGCTCTCAACACAACCTTCCTCACTGTCATTCCAAAGGAGGAAAGGGTCACAAATCCCAAATAGTTTGGGCCCATTGCCTTATGTAACGTAATTTATAAAATCATTACAAAGGTGATCGCAAATCGTCTCAAGCCAATCCTGCCCTATGTCATCTCCAAGGAACAAGCTGGCTACGTAGAAGGAAGACAAATTATGGACAACGTCATTCTAGCACATGAGGTGATCAACTCTCTCAAGTCAACAAAAACTCCAGGTATGCTAATCAAACTTTATCTCTCAAAAGCTTTTGATAAAGCCAGCTGGAAATACCTTAGAGCCATCTTAAATTCTTTTGGTTTTGACCAAAATTGGGTAAACTGGATTTTGAACCTCACCTCTTCATCCTTCTTCTCTATCCTTGTCAATGGAGTCCCTTCCTGACCCTTCTTTCCCTCCAGAGGTATTAGGCAAGGGGACCCATTATCGCCCTTCGTTTTTATACTCATGGCGGAAGGCTTGGGCCGCTACATCAAATCGGCAGTTCTAGAAGGCTCTCTCAAAGGCCTACCCTTGCATAACATCCAGCCAGCTCCCTCACACAGTCAATTTGTTGATGACACCCTTCTCATGAATTCCCCCACTGCTCGTGAAGCCAACAATATCAACTCCATCCTCTCCGATTTCACAGAAGCCTCAAGCATGACGTTGAACCTAGACAAATCCAAGCTCTTCTTTTTCAACACTCCAGCTACGGTTCAATCACATATCTCCAAACTCCTGGGAATCCCCAAGAGCTCCCTTCCATCCAATTACCTAGGAATTCCTCTCACAGGAGCACCAGCTAAATCCATCTTCTGGGAAAGCCTCCTCCTCTCTATCTCGAATAGGCTGGCCAACTGGACCTTCAGACCACTAAATATTGCAGCCAGACTAGTCCTACTTAAATCGGTCCTACAAACCCTACCCACTTATCTCTTTACCGCCCTAGCAGCTCCCAAGCAAATCATCAAAGTTGTAAGAAACCTCCAGCAAAATTTCCTTTGGCAAGGCCTACAACCCAACAAGAAATGGGCATTGGTAGGCTGGGATAAGGTCTGTGCACCAAAAAGCATGGGCGACCTTGGAATCCAAGACCCAAGGAAGCTCAACCAGATAATGGGAGCCAAGATGTGGTGGAGATAGATGAAAACACCAGATGCCCTATGGGCGCAAATCTGGAAGAACCAATACGCTCCCTCCATGCAGACTGACCAACTGATCAGGCACAATGTCCGAATATAGGGCTCAAACATTTGGAACACAACCTGGAAAAATAGAGACCTAATACAGAAGCATGCCTTTTGGGAAATATGAAATGGAGAAAGCGCAATGTTTTGGCAACACTCATGGCAACAACTTAAACCTCTAAATGATCTGGAGAGCTAAGACCCCTCCAACCAGATCTTAATCAAGATACTCCACTCAAGGTAAAAGATCTATGGAAACCCCTCAAACAAAGACAGTAGTGGCGACAGTGGAAGACCTCCATTCAGGAATTAAGAGCCCCAGTTGACTTAAATCTGTTAGCCTGGCACCACCATGCAAGACATAGGAAAATCCCCAATAGAGAAGGCCCAGACATCCTCAAATGGGGACACTCCACAACTGGTAATTTTTAGGTCAAAGAAGCCTACTACTTACAAGGCAATTACCAAAATCAGGAAAAGGACAATATTTGGAACAAAATCTGGAACAAGGTACTATGGCCAAAGGTTTCCACCTTCCCTTAGTTAATTGTCCATAATAGAATTCTAACATGGGATAATCTCAGGAAAAGAGGCTTCATTGGGCCCTCAATTTTCATCTTATTTCAACACCAAGAGGAGACCAAAGAGGATATTTTCAATGGCTTCCATTATAGCCAATCTATATGGGACCAGGGAACTCATATAATGCGTAGATCCAACCAAAATAGAGGCAGCATCAGAGACACTATTGAAAATTGGGACTCAATCACTTACATCAACCCCATACTGAATTACATCTGGCAACTCCTCCCAGGGTTTATTCTCTGGAAAATCTGGAAGGAGCGAAACAAATTCATCTTCCACTCCACAGAATCCACTCCAGAATTAACTTGGGGAAAAATTGCCATGCTCATCAAGGAAACAGTTAAAAGCAAGAATTGGCAACCAAAGAACAAGGAATGTAACTTGGAGGAAATATGCACTCTACAAAGATGGCAGCTCAGATTAATCGACCAATTGGTAATCAGAGAACCTAAGTACCAAAACATCAGTCCAACCACCTAGACCCCTCCTCCAACAAGATTCATAAATATTAACTTTGACGGAGCTTCAAAAGGAAACCCAGGACCAGCCGGCTATGGAGCTATAATAAGGAACTCCAAAGGGGAAATCCTAATCCTGACAGCAGGGTATTTGGGGGAGACTACAAAGAATGCAGTGGAGCTAATCAACCTACTTCAAGGTCTTCGAATCGCAGTAGCCCTACACAGTCGTAGGGTCATCTTGGAGGGGGACTCACAAATCGTTATGCAGCTAATCACTAAAATCCTCCATGGGGAAAGCCCAGAGAAAATCTCTCCCAGCTGGCGACTCTTGGGGATGCTCGAGGACTTCAAAAGCTTCCTTAGGGCCAACCTCAGCATAACCCCTTCTCATGTAAAGAGAGGGGTAAACAGAGTGGCTGATTGCCTGGAAAATGAAGGAGTTTCCAGGGAACTCGAACAGATATACTGGGAAGCACGCAGCTCTGAAGCTTCAGACATATCAAAGAAATGTCAAACTCTCACCAGCAAGAATTTCCAACCCTCGGATGGGGTGCCACGCGAAGCAGGATGGGCATGTGGAGTAGCGCTAGGAGGGGCCATTAATGGTGGCCAACCGCCCTCATATACCCGCTAGTTATGAGGGGCATCAACTCAATCGACCTCCACCTTTTGATGAGGCCTCTCACTCGCGTGAGAAAACCTTCCAGCGAGAGCATTAAGACTGTGGCCTTAATGGCTATAGCCACCATTTTCTCCCCTATCATCTTTCTCGGTGGATTTGAGATGCATTGGAAGGTTACAAAGCCAAGCGAGAACAACAGCGCAGAGGAAGTTCTGGCTCTCGTCCTTGTTCTAGCCATGCCATGAGCAAGGGGAAGGCCTCACAGAGGCATAGGGTGGTACACGGCCGACTCATGACGGAAGAGGCATAAGAAGTTTGAGCAAGCTCTGGTTTTAGCCAAGCGAAAGAGACCTAGGGAGTCCAAAGAAATAGATTCGCCCCCCAGAACGTATGTTGAGGAGATTCCTTCGAAGGAACTCCCCCAAGATTTTTCTGAAAGTTGGATGTTCACGGTTCTGGACAATTGGAACCCCCCTGCATGTTTTGGAGCAGACGCATTGCCTTCCCACCCGCAAGCAGCACACAGTCCCAGGGACACTCCCATTGAGGAATTCACCACCTTTCTGGTAGAGGAAGAGCTGTCGGAAGGCAACGAGGAGAACACCTGCAAGGCTCCTGTTGAATTGAAGCCGCAACAAAAGAAACAAGCACACCAGGAGGAGGACGATGAGAAAAATTCACCACCCCAGCCACCACTTCTTCACCCAGAGCACCTGAACCTGATTTTCGAGGTTCGTAGCATGGTGGACGACCAAATCTTCAGAGTTGTCCGCATAAACGAACGCCTGGACATGTTGTACACCGCCTACTCCAGTGCCACCCCACGGTGACAATGCCCCACCTGCGCTCAGCTTTATGCCATTCCTGTTAGACACGGCAAGGAGAAGGACGACCTCGAGGACACCGGTTAATAGGTTCTCTTGTTCCACATTGCTCAAAACTCTTTCTCTTTTTTGATGTTTATCATAGTTGTAGCTCTTCTATCTCATAGCCATGGTAGCGATAGCATAGGCATTATCAGACTAATGTTGAAACTGGCCATGCACCCTGGTTTCCTTCGGGTAGGGTGGAAAAACAATTTTTTGAGTTTGCATGCTAGTTTGGACTGGCCAGCTGTCTCGGTTTCCTTCACAGGCGGGACAACTAGCACCTCCATGTCATGGTGTAATTTTGAAATATTAATATAATAGGATCATTTTTTTACTTAAAAAAAAAAAAAAAAGTTTTGATTTCGAATTTATGAATTGTGTGAAGAGTGTTATCTTTGAAAACCAAGTATTTTGTTATTGATGGTTTTGTTATCTAAGCTATACTAAACAGACATAGGAACCTATATGTTATCATCACATATAGTGCATCAACTCTACTAATTATGAATCCCAATTGATAATTTATGTTTGGTAATATATTATGCAAATAATTGCACCAACATAAATAATAATGGTTTAACTTAAATAAACAAAGTATTTAAGCTTAAATGTTCATTTTCATTCACAAAATATAAATCAAAACAAAAAGAAAATCATTAACCTATAATTGAGCAGTATTTAAAGAGAAATTTTGGTTGTGCCTTCCTGTAAAACGTTTCTCCAACAACCTGTCTGTTAAGAGAAATCTATAGCAGAAAGTTGTATAATTCTAAGATTGTGATAGTGTCAGGATAAAAATCACTTTGACTGAAAATTTAAAACTTATTTAAAATGCAGAAAGAACAACTTTCAAATCATGATCCTTAGTGAAGATATAATAGATTAATCGGCAATAAGAAAAATCTCAATTGAACAACTATATTTTTACAAATCCAAATTACATGAATAAACTCAATATAATACAAGATTTGTATCAAAATAATACAATCACCAAGACTAAGATAATTGGGATAATAGGTTGTTCAAGATTGAGAAAATTAATACATAAATGATAGCAATTAACCATGTATCAGACTAAAGCTAATTTAAATCAATGCATAATCAATTACTCAAAGAATATGAAGATATTGTAATGAAAAAAAAACCATTTTACTCACCGAACAAAAGCCAGTAAGAAATATGTAATTTCGTATTCTCCTTCGAAAATATTGGTCCATTCTCCCAAAATTCTAACCATTTGTTACTCCATTTGAAAAGAAAATGTTTACAAAATAAATAATATACAAAAAGGAAAGGATAAAAATCCTCCTCTTCTTTTCTTGGATCCCCCGGGCTCTGAACTTTCTCATAAAGTTATGCAATGAATGAACAGTTTGGGAGTCACTAATAGTTTCCGCCACCTGAAATTTTCCTCGTCAAGAAACACAAATATCTATCAAATTGTGCATTATTTTGGGAAAAATCTCACGAGTAAGCTAAATGGGTCCATTCCGCAGAAGGATTTTCAATCGTTTCGCTAGATTTCTCACAGTTTGGCTGCAATCAGTCTAGAAAAATTGTATGTCTGTTCTTGAACAAATTTCCAAATCTTATCTATTGTTGCTCATAAATTATTAGCAACAATCGAATGTTATTTTTGGATCAATTATATTGAATGTATTTAGATAAAAAAAGCAATCCATGGTCAAATTCGTATCAAATAAATGATAATAGAAACCTGTGAAACAAAAAGAAACAAAATTAATAACCTAAAAATTGTGAATAAATCAAAATAAAAAACAATAAAATTAAAATGAATTTAAACTAACTATAAGTTGTAAACAAATGTTGTTTTCATTTTCCTTTCAAATATGATCTTAAAATTCTAGAAGCTTCAAGTTGATGGAGAGGAGACAAATATTAATTTTGGGTTTCCACAAAATCAAACAAATGATAGATAATTCATTTTTTATTTTGATTTTATTCTGAAATGAGATGTAAAATGACAAAATAATTTAATTAATTAAACCCACCAAATGATTTTGTGAAAATGAGAAACCAACCAAGATATTATTTGATGACGTATTGAACCCATTATTCAGAACAATCAAACTTGCAAATGAGCAAAAGATGAAAACATAATCATAATTTAAACGAAAGTAAGTAGTTGATAAAAATTGATGTTTTTGTTTAAATAATTAATATTTTTATGTTTGTCTCTCCTTCATTCAAATTTGATCAAATGTGAAAAAATGTCATAGAAAAGTTGTGTCACAATAAGATTTTTTCCTATAAAATCATTGTTATTAATCCATGTCTTCAACCAAGGCATTCTCATAGAAGATAAATTCAATAAGGAAGAGGTAATAACAAAGTCCCAAATTATGAAGCTCGTCCATCAACATCAAAACTCTGTAGAAAACAAAATGAAATGTCATTTGAATTTCATGAAAGTCAAACCAAACAAAAAAAAAGAATATAAACTCAAACCAACCTCGAAACAAAGAAAACCAATACCACTCCAATCAAGTCAAAGGGAAACAAACGAAGAATCCAAGTAAAATTTTGAGGGACCCTAGATTTTGATTAAAGAAAAATAAGGGGGTTGTTATGGGAAGCCAAAAAATGGCGACTCACTGGGTGAAGAAGTTATCTCTGAACTGTCAAACTTTCATCTCAAGGAAAAATAACAAGACTTGTAGAGTTTTTTTTAAGATGGTTTGAAACAAATTCCCTTTCAGATCACACAATATTAAGATTAGCTTAGATTTATAAAATATCACCACGATTATAATCAGAAAAAAAATAAAAATAAAAAAATAAAATATGATTTTATAGAAGATTGTAGCCTGAAAGTTTTTTTTGATCAAAGGGTAACAATGTTTATAAAAATTACTTCAATACCATTGACAAAGCCATTGATTCCAGTAGGCATTTATAGCCTGGACAAGGATGTCATTTAACCCACTTAAGTACTTTAATCCCATCCAATAGTTGTCTATTCATGATATATACTCCCGTAGAAAGTTAACTTATAAGCACATACCTGCTATCTCTCGAACCCGACATTGTTTCGCTGCCAGTAGGCCTGTTCAGTACCCCGGTGAAGTTGTCTTGGTATCATGCATGTATTTAGCTGCTACCAGTAGGCTTGTTTAGTACCCCGTCGAGTTTACACACATTTCCCACACTTAATTTTTTTCAACCCTCTTACATCCTTTATAATGATATAATTTAGAGATTTTATAAATGACAAAGAGGGTCAGGTGATACTGGAGATTAATTATAGGACAAATATATTACTGATCACTATTTATTTTCTTTCAGTACTAGAAGTTTTATCATGGTTTAGATGTTTTATATTTCAATTAAGAAATCATCTAGAGAATAGGGAAGTGCTTAAAAGTGATATTTTAAGAACAGGGACAGTGTAAAAAGTCTAAAGATAATCATAATTCCCAAATATTTTGACACATTTCAGGGGTAATACTCTGACAAAGACTGTTTAAGATTTCATATCACTTGACTAACTTACAAATCAATTATATGAGTTTAACCTTAACATCAGAAATTGTTTGAACTGTTTCAAATTGATTTTAAAAACATAAGTCTTGAAATGAATGCTGCATTCAACAATCACTCTTTGATCAGAAATATATTGATTCAAAAAGACCAACAAGAAGAAAATTCAATCAAAGTAATCAAAGAAAACAAAAATAAAATAAAATAAACACAACAAACTAAATCAAATTTTATTAATGGGCTTCAAAATCAGAAGTACATCAAAACAAACAAAATCGAAATAGCAAAAGCACACTTTTAAAAATAATTTGACCAAAAACAAAATGAGGCCAACCTCTCATAGAGAATGAGGATCAAAAGGAAGAAGTGAAAAGTTCAGAGTTTTGTGTATAGGCAAGTTCTTTTATTAAGATAGGGATGCATGATAAATCATTCTGACCAATCTTATTATTAAAAGTCACAGAAACTACAAGGAAGCAGAAAAATCCTTAACCATGATGGTTGCAATTACGTGCAGTGGTAAGCTATGTTTTCTAGGGTAAAAATAATATAAAATCCCTATTCTCTTTATTAATGCTTCAGAATATCTGAAATCATTGCATGATGCTTCCAATTTTTGAAAAAGAAACATTTAATCAAGACAACTACAAAAAGGAAAAACAAAGGAATTGAAAGAAGACTTCCCTGACAACATTCATATGATAGTTCTTTTTACATGCCCACGTGCCTTCATATCTACATTATTCAAATGAAAAAGTGAAAAGGCAAGAAAAAACCAAAAGAACTCTATTTCTACACAAACTCTAGATTACTTAACAAATCAAAATACTAAGTGTAGTTGGATTTCCAGTGCAACCATCGGAGTAACTCAAATCCAACAATGAAAACAAAATTGAATATCAGTAATAAGAATGGTATTGTATCGGAATATGAAAAGAATACATAATACTTACCTTTATAATAATCATTTAGAAACAAAGCAAGCATGACCTTACCATTCCATTGAACATTCTGTATGTACGAATCCTCCATCCATTATGCAATCTTGTCGTGATATGGGTCATAATGGCATGGAAGAATGTAAGTGATTTTGGAAAACTTGTCAATATTATGGGGACCTGACATAACCATCGGCCAAGGCTGAAGTGCCCCATCCTCCTGACAATTCTCCAAGTGTTCATCGACAATAACTTTACCTCATAGATATTTAGGTAGAAACAAAGCAAGCATAACTTTACCTTTATTATGAAGATTATTTACATATGAATCCTCAAGCCATTCTAAAATTCTGTCACAAAATTTAGAATGCAAGCTACAACTTTGATGAACTAGATCTGTCAATGGGGAACACATCATAAGAGGATTCATGACATCAATTTGATTATTGGTTTGAACACTTCCTTTGATGAGATGGATCGTTTCAAAATGTGAAACATAATCATCAAAATTTGAACTAATAAAGGAATGAATATGCAATGTGGAATATTTGATCTCCATAAGAATGAGTGCATTGTCTTTTTCAAAAATAAATCGTGTAAAATTATCTTGCAACATATATTTTTCTCATGCAAGTGATGAAAGTGAAAGAGCGTCAAATCCAACTTCATAAATGTTATGTTCGAAATTAATTTCACCAAATCTTGGCATATCGAAAAAGATGAGATTGTGATGGAAAAGAGTAAGATATTGTGGGTAAAATATCATGAACACCATAATCTAAGAATATATCAGGATATAAAGAGTAAAATGAATTAGAAATGAGCACAAGAAAATATTCTCTTGATCTATGATAGTTAACAATGGTATTCTCAAGACATTCCTCTTCACTTACCTTAATACTTTCACTCGGTTTTGGTGATAAATCCTTAAACATAATATGATCATCTAAATTTGTCTCATGTATGATAGATAATTCAAAATTTTCATGAAAAACATCTAATCTTTCCTGTGGATAAGGTATGATTTGTGGATGAAGGTTTAAGGTTTCTTCTTCCAATTGCAAATCCACATCTCTAATCAGTTTCATTGGAATGTTAGAATGCTTAAGATAATTTTCATCACCTAAGTGTTCTTCAATAACTGAATTTAAGTACTGATTAGAGAAAGAGTTAGAATAATATGGAAATTCGCCTTGACCCAACATCAAATATTCTTCCATGATGGTCAATGATTGAAAATACAACGATTCAGAGGAAAAACCAGTTTGATTGTCAGTAAGAAACGTTTCAATAGATTCTACCTCCCTTGCTTGTTAAATATTTTATGATGGATTCCTCTCATCCTGCAAACAAAATTCATCTCACAATTGAGTGATAGGATTTCTAATTGATTCATCATCTGTGATCGAAAATGGTTGGATGAAAGGGGCACAAAAATCAAAGAGGAGATTTAGTACAAATGACATGTCATCAAGTTGAAATTTACAAAGAACATGATGGATTCTTGTTAAAAATACCTCTAGAGATGAATCGTCGTTGATTAGTAGCGCTTGAAATTCTTCACATAATCAATTGTAATCATAGATTTCAAAAGCATCTAAAAATTCCTCTACAAATTGAAATCAATCAATAATGTGATATGATGGAAAAGACTCAAACCGATGTTTAATCCGACCATTGAAAGTAAAAGCAAACAATATGCACAAAATCTTTAAATCAAAAATATCACGCTTGATGCATGTACACCAAAACTTGTTAAGATGGTATTTTGCAGATACATTCCCCCCACCATCAAAGGTGAGTTTGGAAAAGCGAGAGACTGTCTTGTTGGGAATATCAGGTAATGAGAAGTGGAAAGCATGTTCCAACACAGTGATTTGGGGAGCCATGGAAAATTAAATAATTTCTAAACAAATACTCCAGCAAGGCCAGGTTGTCAGTTTGGCCTACCTTCTAGTGCATTTCAATATGACACAGAAGAAGAATTTATAAATCTATAATTATGACACGATGAGGGGTAAAACATTTAATCATTCAATTTACCTCGCCCTCCTTCTAGTGCCATTTGTAGACAAACGTTTATGACACACCGTCAACTAGAAGGGAATAGTTCAGTCCGAGGTTGTCTAAATAACCCAACCTGTTTGGAATAACTACCCCTGACGGATTTAATGGCTATGTTAGCTGATAAAGTGATATAATCTAAACTACGAAAATAAAATAACTAATTATGCATTAATGAAGAACTATTATGTACATTCACTATTCTAGCGTTTATATACAACATATACAAATAAACAAGTGCAAGATTTACGAGAAACCTTGTAAACTAACATTGTACAAGAGAACCGAATCTTAGAAAACATTAAATAGATTTAGAACATACTATTAATCTAATTTTAACTTTGAAACTAAAAAAAGGAAAATAAATGAATGTAAATAATAATGGTTTAACTTAAATAAAAAAAGTATTTAAGCTTAAATGTTAATTTGCATTCACAAAATATAAATCCAAACAAAAAGAAAATCATTAACCTATAACTGGTCAGTATTTAAAGAGAACTTTTGGTTGTGTCTTCCTATAAAACGTTGCTCCAACAACCTGTCTGTTAAGAGAAATCTATAGCAGAAGGTTGTATAATTCTAAGATTGTGACAGTGTCAGGATAAAAATCACTTTGACTGACAATTTAAATTTTATTTAAAATGAAGAAAGAACAACTTTCAAATCATAATCCTTAGTGAAGATATAATAGATTAATCGAAAATAAGAAAAATATCAATTGAACAATTATATCTTTACAAATCCAAATTACATGAATAAACTCAATATAATACAAGATTTGTATCAAAATAATACAATCACCAAGACTAAGATAATTGGGATAATCGACTGTTAAAGATTGACAAAATTAATACATAGATGATAGCAATTAACAATGTATTGATAAAACAGGCTAAAGCTAATTTAAAGTATATGATGAATCAATTACTCAAAGAATATGAAGATATTATAATGAAAACAAAACCATTTTACTCACGGGACAAAAGCCATTAAGCAATCTAGAATTTTATATTCTTCTTCGAAAATACTGGTCCATTCACCCAAAATTCCAACCATTTGTTACTCCATTTGAAAAGAAAAAGTTTACAAAATAAATAATATACAAAAAGGAAAGGATAAAAATCCTCCTCTTCTTTTCTTGGATCCCCCAGGCTCTGAACTTTCTCATATATTTATGCCATGAATGAACAGTCTAGGCGTCCCTAATCATTTTCGCCACCTCAAATTTGCCTCATAAAGAAACAAAAATATCTCTCAAATTGCGCATTTTTGGGGGGGAAATCTCACAAGTAAGCTAAATGGGTCCATTTTGCAGAATGGTTTTCAACCGTTTCGTCAGATTTCTCACGGTTTCACTGCAATCAGTCCAGAAAAATTGTCTGTATGTTCTTGAATGCATTTCCAAATCTTATCTATTGTTGCTCATAAATTATTTGCAACAATCCAATGTTATTTTTGAATCAATTATATTGAACGTATTTAAATAAGAAATCAATCCATGATAAGATCTGTACCAAATAACTGATAATAGAAACATGTGAAACAAAAAGAAACCAAATTAATAACCTAAAAATTGTGAATAAAACAAAATCAAGAACAATAAAATTAAAATGAATTTAAACTAACTATAAGTTGTAAACAAATATTGTTTTCATTTTCCTTTCAAATATGATCTTAAAATTCTAGAAGCTTCAAGTTGATGGAGAGGAGAAAAATATTAATTTTGGGTTTCCACAAAATCAAACAAATGATATATAATTTATTTTTGATTTTGATTTTATTTTGAAATGAAATGCAAAATGACAAAAGAATTTAATTAATTAAACCCACCAAATGATTTTGTGAAAATGAGAAGCCAACCAAGATATTATTTGATGATGTATTGAACCCATTATATAGAATAATCAATCTTGCTAATGAGCAAAAGACGAAAAAATAATCATAATTTAAACGAAAGTAAGCAGTTGATAAAAATTGATGTTTTTGTTTAAATAATTATTGTTTCTATGTTCGTCTCTCCTTCATTCAAATTTCATCAAATGTGAAAAAATGTCATAGAAAAGATGTGTCGCAATAAGATTTCTTCCTGTAAAATATTGTTATTAATCCATGTCTTCATCCAAGCCATTCTCATACAAGATAAATTCAATAAGGAAGAGGTAATAAAAAACTCCCAAATTATGAAGCACACCCATCAACATCAAAACTCTGTAGAAAACAAAACGAAATGGCATTTAAATTTCATGAGATTCAAACCAAACAAAAAAAAAGAATATAAACTCAAACCAACCTCAAAACAAAGCAAACCAATACCACTCCAATCAAGTCAAAGGGAAACAAACGAAGAATCCAAGTAAAATTTAGAGGGACCCTAGATTTTGATTAAAGAAAAATAAGGGGGTTGTTGTGGGCAGCCAACAGTATGTTGAATAGAGAATAAAATCATTTTTTGGGTAGCATGGCTCGGCATTGGTGGTCGGGGATGTTAAATTATATTATAATAAAAATGTAAATTTTGTGGTAAATGTATTAGAGAATATTTTTAGTATGAATTAAAGATAAAAAAAATTCAATACATATTACAAATTAATACTATGAACTAACTATTATATGAAAATTATATAATGATAAATTAATAAGTATAACTATATAATATAATATTATTATATAAATAGCCTCAAGGTTTATCTCAAGTGGTTATGAGACAGACATGAAGCTATCCCTAGAGGAGCAGGTCACGGGTTCAAATATCTTGTTCCCCTTAGCATTAGGCCTACCAAAAACATCAGGGCCGACGATTTACACCCCACGAAAGTACTAAATAATATAATAAATTTCATATAGTAAGTAATGAAAGTACTAATAATATTAAATATTCCATATTGAGTACTTCAAAGATATTGAACACATCCTGAAACTATCTCACCAAGATCTTAACTAATATGAGGTGTACATATGATTAAATATTATCAAATAGAAAAAAGACACATAATCATCCTTGAATTTTATATGTCCAACTAAACGATTATCGTTGACTCAATTCTTTGAAATTTTATTGGTTATTGAATTTCCAATTCAGCAAGCACATTTTTTCTTATAAGACCCATTTTTGGGGCAAATTTTCTCTAAAGCTAATGTTAAGGGATAATGATGTGGATGTGGATGGATATTGGGACTCCTCGGCACAACGTTAGCCATGTCACATTGAAAAACTAGCCATGTCACATTGAAAAACTAGCTAGCTTACAAAGAGAAAAGGAAAACCAAAGTTTGTGAAATCCTTATTGTTTGAAAATGTATAGAAAGTTTGAAAGTGTAAGAAAGTGTACTTTTGGAAAAATGGTTTTTTTGGAGCCTGCAAAGAGTTGATGATGGTTGTGGTCACTAAAATTTTATTAGGTGGATTGTTGTGGAAATACATGACGATTTTATGACCAAAGCACTTAGATATGGATGTTTCTCTTAGTTTTGCATTATACATAGCTCAAGTTATGGAGTGCCTACATGGAAATGGAATTATTCACCATGACCTTAATCCTATCGTGCTTTTTATGTAGCCTACAAATTTTTTTTGTCGAGTATTTATATTCTTAGTACATTAGTGTATATTTTTTTTATTGAAGTCACTGATCATGTAAATACACTAGTCCATGAGTGTTTTTTATTTTTTTTTGTATGCATTGGGGATAATTTGTCATTTAGAGTTGGACATGAACAAACTTTCATTTTGGAGAAATGTATAAAAGTTAAAGAGTACTTCAAGGTCACTAATAAATTATTGTCCAATAAAGGTAATAACACTTCTACAAACACACTAAACTTAGTCTATTAGTGGAGTCTTGGGAATATAAGGCCATTGGGTTTGTTAATTTCTCCAGAAATACTAATTGGTGAGCCCATTATTACTATTTATCCCTTACATCATTGAGGTTATAATTGTTCCTTTATGAGTAAGGACCAAATCTTTTGTGCAATTTTAGATGTGAATAGATTTGAGCAAAGAGTCATGTAGAGAAGGACATAGATGAATCAATTATGTGATATAAATATTATTACTAATATGATAAATATTTGTTACTATTAAATAAGGATATGAAACCTGTAAGGGATGTCTTCTTACAGGTCTATTGTTTGTTGGTTAGGGAGAACTTTCAGTGTTTTGCTTCATATTATCTTGGGGTAAAGGTGTTGGACACACCGAGAACACTGAGAAGGGGGGGGGTGTTGAATCAGTGTAGGGCTATTTTTGTTACTTCTCTTCACAAAAAATCCTTAGTTAGCAATCACCATTTACTCATCACTTATTACTGACATTTATAACTAGTTGTGTGTGAACATATATCAGCAACAGATAATAGCAACATATATCATCAATAATCCATCACCACAAAGAACACAAGATGTATGTACAATTTTATTTTTATTATGGACTACAATCCTTGGGTTTATCAGGAACAACTGAATAGAGTATCAACTCCACAAGAGCACCATCTCTGCAATGCAAGACTCAACTTACACAACTCAACACCAACTGAGAAGAGGATTCAATCCTCAATAGATATCAATCTGTCAACATGTATGTGACCTTTCAGTAGTGCATCACACATATGTACGCACCCTACCAATAGTGCATCCTACGTATGTACATGGTCTAGCTCACAACAGCCTGTGTGTGCCTCCTTAAGAAATAGGGTTTTCTCTCTGCATGAAAACTCAAGTCTTTTGCATCCTCTGTCACATCCACTTCTTCCCTTGATTGTCCAATCTGTACCATAACCAATCACAACACATCTATTCTCTCCAACAACTTACTCATTCTCCTCAATGATACAATATGAATGTTACTCAATCATTTATAAGTAACTAGTATACTATGGAAACCATATCAGTACTAAAACATAAGAGTGTTTCTCACTCAGTCAATGAAAAAATAAAACCATATCACAAAAACCATACCAATAATTCCTTAATCATTCACCATACCATACGCAAGAGTATCCATCAAAACAATCATGTAACCATACTAGAACTTCTATGGCAGATATGAACCCATAGAATGCAAATATGGAACTTGCTTCAGCCTTCAAGGACCTGGCAACAACTCGCACTCAAGTCTCCATCACTTCCTTCAATTCTATGTTCTTTGATCTCCTTTAGGCTAAGTGTGTACGCGCTCTACCTCAATGTAACCCATGTATGTACATGCTCTGGCTCATTGCAACCTGTGTGCTCCTTTAGAAACTAGGGTTTCTTAACTTCCAAAAATTTCGTTGTCAAGATATCATACTTACGGAAACTTTGATGCATCCATGAGAACTTGAAATCACTCTCTTACTCATAATATATCTTCAATATATGCTCAAGAGAGATGTCTTTACAAGAGACCCTTGCCTCTTATTTATACCCTCCAAGTAGCTTCCTTAGAAGCATCCACTAGGCCACTTTTTCCATATATCCACTTTTTCAACAACCATTTGTCCATATATCCACCTTTATCCAAATTTGTCCACTTAGCCACTTTGTTCACATGGCCACTTGTCCACGTAACCTACTTTCCTTATTTTAGGGTTAACCCACTTATAACCACTTTCCATAATTAGAAAGTTCTTCATTAACTTTATTATTTAAATAATCTTCTTTGACTTCATTACTTCACTTTATTATTTAAATAATTTATTCTTTGTAAACACTTTGAATTCTTTGACCTTTTGGGGATTTTGGCCAACATATGAGGGTCCTCCAACTTCACAAGGCCATAACTCTCAAACCGTGAGGAGTTATGTGACATTCCACATACCACCGAAAATGGCATGAAAAGCACTATCCATCTAGGATAGTTTCACTGACAAATTCATTGATATTCATCTCGTTATTCCACAATTAACCATGTGTTCTCTAGCCATACTTCTAGGATAACTCAACCGCAAAGTGTCTTCCTGTGAGGGATTTCACCATAAGGGGACCACTTTGGACTTCATCCATTTGTACTTCCTATAAACCATGACAAGACAATAATGATTCATCTTTACATCAATCCAACTGGAATAACCCATGACAATACATCACTATGACATTGTCCATTTTTCATTGATTCTATGCATGACCATGTGATCCAATGATCAATACATTAATGCATCCATCCATCAATGCATCATATATCAACGACAACACATCGATCCATATTCATCTATGCATGACATCATTTATGCATCATATATCAATGACAGCACATTGATCCATCTTCATCTATGCATGACTTCATTTATCAATGACTTCACTTGACATCCATTCATTTACAACAATGGCAATACATACTTCATCAATATACTATGACAAGACATTGTTCCTTTGACATCAATCCTTTGACATCAATGACAGTATTATCCAACAATCTCCCCCTTTGGCATTGTTGGCCCTCAACCAAGTTTTGGAGAACCTTGGTCATGTTTGACCTATTTTGGGACTTCAATAGGCTGGTCGAAGGCGGAGCGCAAGGCGAAGCAGAGATCGCAGGATCTCAGCCCCTTTTTAGGGCATTTTTTGGATTAGGGTTTATGTAATGTATATGGGATGTCATACCATGGGTTTACTCATGTTTGGGCCCATTTTGTAATGTATAAATAGATATCTACGCGATGTAGGAAGAGGCCAATGTGCTCAGTGCAAATAGTTGTGGATGCTTCGTGCATACTATGTGTTAAGAACTTGCAAAGCTAAGTGAAAGTGATTCTAAGAAGCTTGTGTGCAGATTGTAAGAAGGATTTGTGCTTAAACCTAGATCAGGGAAGGAGGATATAGCAAGCTACGTGCAGATCTCCTGTCCTATGCGGAGTAGGTTTTATGGGCTATGTTCTTGTAGAATATTGACAGAAGATAATAAAGAAGAGAAGAGTTGGTGGACGTAGCCCCACACTAGGGTGAACCACGTATATCCTGTGTTATGGTTTCTTTGTGCATTATGGTTGTTATATTGCTTATGTGATTGATGCTTAGTGAAATAATGTATGTTTAGGTGAATATGATGGCTTAATGCTTAGTGATATGAATAAGATGCTAGATCTTATCTGTTTCCTTATGGTAAGTGTTGCGATGTGTTAGATGTGGTCGAATACCATGTTTCTCTATAATTAGGGTTCGATATGCGAAGTGAATATTGGTTGAATACTAATGAATGGTAACTGCTAAGTGCTTTTCTATACTATTGTAATCATAGATCTGTGTCCCAATTAGGTTTCATACATTTGAGTCCTGCAACCACCCCTGCCTCTACCTTGGGTGAGACTTCATCTGCTTCGCAGGTGTTTTCGAAAGGGCTGGTAGTTAGGGTTTTTTGGGTGCATTGTTGAAGAGTTGAACCTTGTTTCTTCCCCTGTGCCAACAAATGGTTCCGTTGCTAAGATCTGAAACTGTGATTGTTGGGAACTGAAGAAAAGAAATCTCTGTGCATAGATCTTGTTCTTTAGTGCATAGTATTCTACTTGAATCGCAAAGCTTTGTGCTAAGAAGAGAAGCCCGATTTGAAGAAAAGAGGTAAGATCTTAAATCTTTGTGCTCTGAGAAAGGTAAGATAAGTGAAAACTTTTGTTTCAAAAGAATGAATCTATGTATGTTTGCTAAATTTTGTCCTAGTCTGAAAACTAGGGTATAGCTAGAAGAAAGAAGATTTGATATGAATATTTCTGATAGAAATAATGAAAGGTATGTTATCCCTATGCATATAAAGAATTCTTGGACTAACAAATGGATGAGGGATCCTAGAAAGAATTTTTTGTAGGTTAGTTACTGTGATCCCAGTGCACAGTATAGGAAAGGTTGGGGATCGTTTAAAATAAAGAGAGGATTAACTCTTTGCTATAGTTGTGGAAGTCTGGGACATCTTGCTAAGGAATTCCCTGGTAGAGGTCCTAGTTGTCTTTGTTGTAAAGATATAGACCATGAGATTTTGGATTACCCTAGAATGATTGCAAAAGTTGAAAAGATGAATATGAGACAAGAAAACTATGAGACAAGCCAAGAAACTAAGGATATGATAGAACCCATGAAAGAAACAAAGACTGCATTACTACATATGAAAGAAACTTTGAACGATCATAGAGATATCAACTTATCAGAAGTCTTAAAAGAGAAAGAGTACATAAAAACAAGAATAGGAGACTTCAACATAGATTGTGTCCTAGATGAGGAAATACAAGTGAATATCATGATAGAAAGAACTTGGGAAACTTTGGGAAATCTTGCTATGGTTCCTTCATTAGGAGGAATAGGATTATTTAGAGGAAAGTTGATAACCCTATGTGGAAGACTTACCCAGAAATATATGAGTGCTCAAGGCACTTCGAAAGAAGAAGAATTTGATATTGTTAAATTTGTTGAGAACAATGCCCCATTTACTATATTGCTAGGAAAAAACTGGATTGAGAAAGATTAGATATGAAGGAAACAAGAAGAGGAGGATATAGAACAAAAAAAAAATAACTAAGAGATTTCATGGCTAGGATAATAGCGCACTTACTAGAAGAACAAGAAAACTAGTCAAAGCTACTAAAGACCAAAGATATGGACGTCGAAGTTGAAAAGACACAGGAATATTGGAGACACTTGTCTGTACAAGAGAGTAGAGAACCTACCCTAGAAAGAGAATAAGTATTACCCTTGAACCCTATGAAAGACCCTCCACAGTGCAAAGTTATCATGCCAAGAGGAGATAAGAACGACAATGGAAAGAGGAAAATAGTGATTCAGTTCATAGGAAAGAAGGTCGAGAAGCTCAGTAAGAAGATAGCAAAGTTATAAAAATTGCAACAAGTTCCAAGGAAGACTTCGCAGAAGGAAGGTTTCCAGAACTGGAACTCCGTAGGAATATCAGTACAGCGAATATTGACACTTTTCCATGAGAAGCAATATGACCATTGGAGGTATTATGATCATTAGAACGAAGCTCTAGAACGGCTAGAAACATAGTTATTGCCGAAATTATTTCCCTTGGACCATTAGGATCGCACCATAATGAATGGAACTGCATTGATTGAAGCGTTCCTGCCCGTTGGAAGAGTCTGTTACAATAATATCTATTTATCCCATCGAGTGTTGCACCAAGAACACTTTTTTCCAATTGTGATCATCTGATCCCACAGAGAACTAGTTGATTTCGCGCAATGATCATTGAGACCTTGACATCCATTATGTTACATTGTAACACCCATCCAGGATGTTTAAACAATTAATTCTTCATTTTATACATACACAATAACAACTTTGCTTTAACATAATTTCATTTCATTTACACATTTCTTCTACATTTTCTCAATGATAAATCTAAATAGCATGATGAAATAGTAATAGGTTAACTCTAATATTTGAAAATTAAAACAAAAGTATATACAAAATATCAACAACAAATACCACTGAAAAATACCTCTTCCTTAGTTTGTCGAAGTTCATCAATTGTAATGTAGTCCTAGGCACTTCCTAGCATTCTTTTCCTGCTTTCCCAGAGTGAAACAACAGAATCCTCCCTGCCAACTAGGAGCCTAGCTGGCTTCCTAGCTCCAAGAAACCTTTTGGTTTCTTGGCCCTCCGTGCCCGTGACTCCAAGAACAACAAAGCACAAATGCTCAAAGAAAACTATCACAATAATTATATTTTCAAGAATTTCACAACCTCTCATCATGCTCCAACCTCTCCATCCCCCTCCCATCTACTTATTCTCCCTATTTATCAAGTTTCCATACACACTTCCCCAAGTCTCCTCAACCCCCCCCTCATTCTTATCCATCAACCTCCCTTATCTAAATATTTTGGGAAAATATTAAAATAAAACTAAATATAAATGACTTGCATTAAACAACAATAAATAAAATAAAAAGTCTTTATTCTCATGCTAGCTAATAAATGTTATTTGATAATTTTCCCCAAAATGTACATAACACACCACCATGCTCATTTAATTCATCACACCCACCATCTATCAAAGTCAAAAAGGTATTTAATGCTTCTAGATATTTGTATGCAATATAATTTACACATTCAATAAACATTCAATTAAATAGTTAATAATTTACTTTAATAATTAATACATTAATTACTTATACTAGTGTACATGGGTAGGGTATGTGTGCGTAGCTAGAGGACACATAACTCATGCATGTACTAAAAATAAACAATCATTTCCTCTAGTGCATAGTTCCTATATGATCACCAAGACACGTAGGACAATAGATCAAATAATGCTTCATTTAATAATCTTAATGAACTAAATTACACCAATTCATCAATAACTCATTGTCACACTTAAAATTTCAATAGGAAATCAAAGAGGGTTTTAAACATGGTAGGAACCAAGTGAGTAAACAATGGTGGCATCTCTAATCCCCAATTAGTATTCTCAACTAACATCAAAGCATCCTTCCTTCCTAACCTACTTCCATCTTCCATCCTATCCTTTCCTCTATTGGACTAAGATGGAGCATCAACTATATTGACCTAACTCCAGATAGAACTCGTAAGTAGAAGTGTTATACATCTCAACCAAGCTTCCCCAATAGGCAACTAGCAGTCGTCATCACACGTCTAGGGGAGCGTGACTTCACACACCCCCCCCACGACTCTAGGTTTCAGAGGATAAATGGTGGGAAATACCTCCACCTCTCCTCATAGAACTAGGGTCAACACCGTACATCAAGCCATATTATGCAACTACTGTTCTTACAGTCACGTCATCAAACATCCACTCTGGGTAATTTGTGCATCCTATCAAAACCACACTTACCATAGATCATAGTAATATTTTGAATCATAAATTAAATAGTAAGTACAACTTATAGCATACAATATCTTCTTGATGTCTACAACATCCCAGTTACCTCAATACTATAGTCATTTGGCTATCRCATAGCTCATCATCCTGTAGGTTGGTTCACCAATAACACATATTGATGCAGATACATCCCAAATTTATATAAGAATCCATATTTGCATTGATGCTCAATCAAGAAATGCATTCCTATTTACATCATGCATTGCATCTATTATACATTCACAACATAACTTGAATTGGTATACATGTACCAAACTTACCCATTTTAATTTTCATGTTTAAATAATC
>JZKD02S1888113.1:424546-450739 GCA_000966675.3 Picea glauca | reverse complement strand
ATCATAGTAATATTTTGAATCATAAATTAAATAGTAAGTACAACTTATAGCATACAATATCTTCTTGATGTCTACAACATCCCAGTTACCTCAATACTATAGTCATTTGGCTATCGCATAGCTCATCATCCTGTAGGTTGGTTCACCAATAACACATATTGATGCAGATACATCCCAAATTTATATAAGAATCCATATTTGCATTGATGCTCAATCAAGAAATGCATTCCTATTTACATCATGCATTGCATCTATTATACATTCACAACATAACTTGAATTGGTATACATGTACCAAACTTACCCATTTTAATTTTCATGTTTAAATAATCAAATAACTATCTTTGTCATGAGCATATATCATGTAACATACAAATAGGTCTAGAGGTACACATATCAATGTCTAACAAAGTCTAATTGACTCCAAACAAATGCTAAACTTTGAATTATTAAGATTAGTAAACAACAATATTCTAACTACCTAAGGTCAAAATATGGGGCGTTACATACATTTAGTATTGTTCACCAACCTGAGATATCATATCTCGAGTGTGCATGTCAGACGAAATTAGCGCAACAAAAAACGTTTTTGAAGAGATTCTAATAGACATCATGCCCAAGAAGGTGATGTCCACAGGAATCCAAGCCTCATCGACGAGAGGAGTGCAAGCATCCATGTCGACTACTCGCAAATCTGGACCATCCCGAGCTGCAACCGAGAAGAGAACCAAGCATCGTGATGACTTGGAAAATGCGAAGTTAATCTCATCTATCCTGCTCGACTACATCCCACCCCTGGCCGATGTGGTGAGTCGTGACAGTGTCCCGAGGGACTTTGACTACATAGTCATCATTTCGTACCTTTCGAAGGGAATACAAGCAGTCAGACTGCAGTTGGAGAAGATTCCAACCTTGAAGATTAGTGACTATAACCTAGGAGACCGCAAGAGCTATGGTATGCTCTCACCTCACAAATATTTGACCAAGACCAAGGGGAAGAAGTCGAAGATCATCCCCCAACCATGGACTATGGACATCGTGAGGTCCACTATCTTGAACGTGATGAAGATACCACATTTTTGAATACATCAAGAGTTTAACACGTGCGTTAAACTCCTGATGTTGTGATTCCATGGAGGGTATCTATGGCTATATAGACACATCATCATCGATCCGGTGCGGATCCATAGGATCACCGAATTAAGCATACAAAGACCAAACCCACAAGACTTTTATCCAGGAAAGGCTGCAGATTGTTCCCTAGCACAGAAGATCAAAGACACCTATGGCGATGTAGATAAGGGGACATGAGGCTATAAGGTAGCCTCCATTCAGAATGGCGCAATGTGCCTTGCGTGCCAGTTGATTGCTTGTAAGCCAGTCCAAAATAATAGACCCATGCAGGTCACAGTGTTTTTCGTTGACCTCGCAGGAAAATGCGTGGAGGGACTATAGATGAACTGGGCCAGTTACCTAGTCAATCAGTTAGAAATGGATTGTCGCGAAGCTTAGGATTAGGGCTATGAGTTCCATTTTAGATGGTTGTTGATCATCATCGCATTCACTGCTTGGGAGATGCCAGAAGGTGCGACCTTCCCTGACATTGAGTTGTTCAAGCCACTAGCTTCGAAGTTCACCACGCTCTAGTATTCGAGAGATATGGGGAAACTATGGTAGTCGGATGCAGTATTTCATACCTACTACCTACAGCTAAAGAGGGCTATTGAGTCTTTCCCTTGTATGACGCCGAACACCCTGGACAGGTTTAGGCCCCTTATGAAGTTCCATGCAGATAGGCATTTTATTTATATCACTACACGCGCAAACGAAAGTAAAAAAGATCTTCAATCCTACTACATGAAGGATCAAATTCTGTCACTAAGAGGGGGGGGTGAATCAGTGACACAACAATTATATCAATTTTTACTTATTAATGCAAACATAATCTTAACATAGTATTTTATCATGGAATCCAAATGGGAAAACCAAAAACTCTTTTCTATTAACTGCAAAAATTATTTAACATGTTACATAGATGGAAGATGTACTTCCTCTTTGATCAGCACTGACTGATTAGGCTACACCCATACCCTATTTTACCAACACCAACTGGTAGGAGGCTACGACCCCCTGTTTAGTCAGCTACAACTGACAAGGAAGCATCGAATCCTTCTACAGGAACCAACCTTCCCTTGCTCCACCCAACCACTCTTAATACATAGGTATTTATCTTTTCTTCTAGGAATCTGCTTCAACTATTGATCTTCTAATTTGGACTACAGAGACAGATTCTTCTCCCACTCTTTCATGTATATATATTCTTCAAAATAGCATGAGTGTGAAGCATCGTTCCCCTTCACTTGGACCATTGCACCTCTTCAATTAACTTCACCATAATCATTAACTAATGTTTATTTATTTTTAGCGTAAAGAATCTTCATAAATTGATCACAGATATGGATCAATTTCATCCTTTAAACTCTATCTTGAAACTTTGTTATTTTCATAAGAACCGAATTTTATGGAGATGCTTCCTTCAAGCCATTTCATATGACAGATCTTTACAGAACCACTGGCTTACCAACTAAGTGACTTACATTCTGACCCTTTAAACCTTTTTACCATATGACCAATGGAGGTGACCTCGCGCTTAGGCAATTAGACCAAACGAGTGTTTGAGTGCTTCCTTAAAATCAAAGGTCAAGATTTAATTACTCGCTGAGATGAGCGGCTTACGAGATTTCAGGTTATTTGTCCTTCAAGACTTTGTTGCTTCCAACATATCAAAACTCTCGAATACGATATCCCCAAAATGATCAGATGACTCATATTACTTCTTTTATTATTTAATCTAATGGTCATGACTTAATCATGTTTATCATATTCAGTGATTACAATTCGATCTTTAGCTGATATGGACGGTTGTCGGAGTTTTGGAACTTTGACCTATGATTCTTCATAACTTCCAATATTTTAGAATTCCTGATCATGAAATTGTCGGTCAGATTGGATGGCTCATATTACCCATTGAGATGGATGGATGTCATAATTTCGACACTTTTCCCTTTAGGTTTTCATGACTTCCAGCATGTAAAATCTCAGAAGCTGTCAATCTACTGATGCGTGTCCCTTTCAAAATTTTGGCGTTCGGGACTTCAGCATTCAGGACTTTGTGACTTCATACTTCACGTCTTCCATTATTTGTAAATATCCCGAATAAACGATGCATTTCCATAATCTCATGTGTATTTCAGAACTTCAGCCTTCGGGACTTTCGGACTTTAGAGTATTTTCTAGTGGTGAAATATCCCAAAGTAAGACTCCCGGAGTGACGTAAACTTGTTGACGTCACTTGATGACTTTCCACATGCCAAGTAGCTACCACATGTCACTCTGATTCGTGACTTACATGTGCCTAAAATGCCAATTTCAACTTGACACTTGTCACTTTCTGAATGAGCCACATGTCATTGCTAACATGCTCTACTGATGTGGTTTGTCATTGACATCACTCAAGATGACATGGACCTTGATACATGTCTTCCTCCTTGACTTTGGAGCTTCGGATTTCGGGGTTTTGAACAACTATCATCGTTGATTCTCCGAATCACAAATCCCTGAATTGTTGATCTTATGCCACGTGCCCGCCTTCCAACCGATGGCTAGGATATCTTTGAAATTTTGGATTTCGCAAGTTCAAAATCCTTGATTACTCAACACTCCAAATCCTCCAATTCCAGAGTTCTGAAGGAACTCACAGCTAACCACCGTGCAACTTCTCCCAGATCTAACGGTCAAGATCCTTTGTCAACAGATCGACATTCATTGTCACTTTGACCAAAAGGTAGGGGGGATGACAGGTTGTCCCAGGCTCCAGGATGGTGAGCTTCTCGTGGAGCCAAAACACGTAGATCCCCCACCATACCTTTGCACTATGCGTCGATAAGCTATGGAGAGAGTTGTGTATATAAACCTATATGTGTTTATTCTTGCTTCCAGTGTGGGATAAATCCCATTACTTGAGACAATCAGAGCCATTAATTTCTTAATCGAACGACTATTGAAGCTTCTCGCCTTTTTTGTGCATTGTTCAACTTCTTATCCTTTTCTTGTGCAATGGTCGACTGCATTCTGCAATGTGCTTCTTCCGTCTTCAGATAATAGGAACACTGTTGATCCTATCATGATAAAAAATAAACATAGATTTCCTCTCTGTGCAATGTGTTATTCCTTCTGAGATTTTATCATTCGAGTATTCACTTCTTCTTTTCTCTCTTTCGATCTCTGCACATTGTTTTGACACCATCACTTCATTCAATCTCTGCACTTTGTTTTGTCATAATCACTTCGATTGTTGACAGCAATGACAATATTTCTAACAATCTCCCCCTTTTTCATTGAGGGAAACACACTAACTTCATATTCAAAACTCCCCCTGTGATGATGCTTTCCTCTTATGAAGCTTTCCTTTTATGAAGTTTCTCTCCCCCTTTGACATCAATGGCAAAGGGTTTCTTCTCCAATCATTTGTCTATATAAACACTTCTCTAACCACTGGTAACTCCTCCTACAATCAATCTTTTTCTGGCATAACTAAATGACACCTTCTGTCGTTGATTTCTATCTCCCCCTCAGTATGTGCCAATTGATCCATCATTTTCTTGAGATATTTTAGGTAGGAAGAAGTATTACTCCCAATTTTTACCTGAGATATTCAAATATATCTCTGTTTAAGGGTTCTGTAAAAATATTTGCCACCTGTTCTTGTGTTGGAACATATTTCAATTTAATGTTCTTGTTTTCATCCTGATATCTTAGATAGTGGTATTTTATGGGAATGTGTTTCGATTTTGAGTGTTGGACTAAGTTCTTAGACATACGTATCGCGCTTGTATTGTCACAGTGGATAATTGTCAGTTCTTCAAATACTATTTTGATGTCTTGTAGAGTTTGTTTCATCCATTCCACTTGTGTGCAACATTATTCTACTGCAATATACTCATCTTTAGTGCTAGACAGAGAAATTGAGGATTGTTTCTTGCTTATCCAAGAAACCAGTGATTCTCCCAAAAAGAATGCCCCTCCACTCGTACTTTTTCTGTCATCTACACTTCCTGCCCAATCAGCATCTGAATAGGCTTTTAATGTGAATGAGTCCTTTCTAGGATAAAACAAACCAAGATCTATGGTTCCTTTCAAATATCTAAATATTTTTTTTACATCTTGAACATGAATCTCCTTTGGTTCTGCTTGGAATCTAGCCACCATCCCAACAACTTGCTTGACATCAAGTCTGGAAGTTGTTACATAGAAAAAACTGCCAATCATTGATCTATAGTGTTTTGGAGCTATAGCTTTGGACTCATAATCCTTGCTTAGTTTGTATCCAACTATCATAGGTGTACTAACAGGTTTGCAATCCTCTAACTGGAATCTCTTAAGCATATCCTTAACATATTTAGATTGATGGATAAAGACTCCCTTTTTGAACTGTATTATTTGTAATCCAAGGAAGAAATTTAGTTCGCCAAGCATAGACATTTCAAATTCTTGCTACATCATCTTAGCAAAGTCTTCACTCATTTTTATATTATTAATATCAAATATGATATCATCAACGTACACTTCCACAATGATCAAGTTATTACCATCAATTTTGCAATAAATATTGTTGTTTGTTGATCCCCTTTTGAGGCCTTGTTTTTGTAAATAAGAGTCTAGCCTTGCATACCATGCTCTCGGTTCTTGTTTTAATCCATAGAGTGCTTTATTTAATTTACAAACATAGTATCTTTTATTGGTTATTTGAAACCCATCTGGTTGCTCAATATAGACTTCCTCTTCTAAATTTCCATTGAGAAATGTTGATTGACATCCATTTGGTACACTTTAAATTTTCTCTAGCTGGAGAAAGCTAAGAACAATTGCCTCTAATCTGGCTACAGGTGCAAATGTTTCTTCATAGTCTACTCCTTCAACTTGAGCATAACCTTTGCATACTAATCTAGTTTTTTTCCTGATTACTTGCCCATCTTCATTCATTTTATTTTTATATACCCATTTAGTTCCAATGACATTTTTATCTTTTAGTCTAGGAACTAGTTCCCAAGTTTGATTTCTTTCAATTTGATCCAATTATTCAATCATAGCTTTAACCTAGTTCTCGTCTTTACATGCCTCTTTGATTGAAATTGGTTCAATATGTGACAACAATGCTAATTCTATTTGATACAGTAGTTTCCTTCTTGTTTGCACTCCATAATTCATATCTCCAATAATCAGTTCTTCGGGATGATTTTTTTGAATAATTATTGAGGGTATCTTTGTATCTCTTCTTGGGAATTCCTCTCTTATCTCTCCATCTTCACTATCTTCTTCACTTTCACTAGTATCCATATCATCTTCTTCCCTTTCTTTTTCATTCTCTTCTACTTCTTCTAGTTGTGTGGAGAATGTCTCATCATCATCTTCATCTTTATTTTTAGATATGGTCGTTTGATTTTTTATCCTTGTCTTTTTTAGATCATCCACCTTGACATCTACACTTTCAAAAATATTATGTGATATAATATTGTAGCATCTATATTCCTTCTTGTTTGAAGCATATCCAAGACAAATACCTTCATCATATCTGGCATCAAATTTTCCAAGACTCTCATCTAGTCTTTTGATGTAGAATTTACTTCCAAAGACTTTGAAGTATTTCACTAATGGAGCTCTTCCAAATCATAGTTCATAAGGATTTTTATCACTGTTAACCCTTATCTGACCTATGTTTAGTATGTATACAGATGTGCTTACATCTTCCCTCCAATATTCATCTGACAATTTTGCTTCAATGAGCATAGTCCTTGCAGCTTCCTGAACTGTTTTGTTCTTTCTTTCAGCAATCCCATTTTGTTGAGGTGTTCTGGCAGCAAAGAATTGTCTTTTTATTCTAGGATTTTCATAGAAGACATCGAAATATTTTGAGGTGAATTCACCACCATTGTCTAATCTAAGACATTTGATTTTTGTCTCCCTTTCATTTTCAACAAGGGTTTTAAAGGCTTTGAATTTGTTGAGTGCTTTTGATTTTTCTTTGAGAAAACATATCCAACTCATTCTAGTAAAGTYATCAATGAAMARCATAAAGTAAGACTCTCCTTGTAGACTCTTGGTTCTCRTAGGTYCACATAGGTCAVTGTGAACAAGCTCTAAAGGTTTAKAGGTTGTGTATTCTTTTGTTTTGAACCTTACCCTAGTTTGCTTCCCTAGTTGACAGTGTCTACACATAGCATTTGAGGGTTTTATGATTTTTGGCAAGTTTCTTACTGCACCAAGGTTGCTGACATTCACAATATTGTCAAAGTTAATATGCCCCAACCTCTTATGCCATAGCCAACTTTCATCTACAGAATTTATATGACTCTCCTCATTCAATTTTGCATCTAGTATATATACATTTTCAGGAGTTCTAGGAGCAGTACCAACTAATTTTCTTGTGTCTTCTCTCCTAATCTCACATTTTTGGGAATCAATGATGCAGAAGTATCCCTGATCACAGGTTTGACTGACACTTAATAAACTAGGCTTCAATTTATCGACAAGTAGTACATTTCTAGATTTGTCTTTTCCCAAGCTCACAATGCCTTTCCCAAGTATGTTACTTGAAGCATTATCACCAAATGTAACTTTACCTTTTTGTTTCTTTAATTCTAAAAACTTGTCCTTGTTACCTGTCATATGTTTCGAGCATCCATTGTCAACATACTAGAGATCCTTTTCATCTTGAGTTTTTAGGGCAATAAGACATTCCCTTTTTTATGTTTTTAGTCTCCAAAGTTTCTTCTTCTCTCTAATGAACTTGGGTTGTTCTGAGACTTCCATTAGTCTGCAATTAATGGCTTTATATCCATGGTTATGACATCTAAATCATTGTAAGTCCCCTTCTTGTAAAGGTTCAAAGGAGTTATAGTTTCTACTCTTAACTCGATTTGTTTCTTGTTTATCCATAAGGATATAATTCTTAACCTTCATATTTTTCTTTCTATATGCTCTACAATTTATAGCTTTGTGCCCAAAATTAGAGCATGCAAATCAATAACTAGGAAAAATGCGAGGATACCTGTTTTGGTAAAACTTCTTTGGTATTGTCTTGCCTTATTTCCTGATGGGTGGAGGTAATCTTCTGGATTTTTTATCATTACTTATCTTCTCTTCATTTTTCCTCTTGAATGTACTGCGAAGAGAATCTACATAATATTTTGACTTAACATGGATTTCCTTTTGAGAATAACCTATTCCATTTTTATTTCCAGAATCCATTTGCGTTGTAATAATCTTATCTAATATTTTAGAGCTATTTTCAGATTTTGTTTGAATGATTTTTGCATCTAGTTCCTTTTTCAAATGAACTATTTTTGCCTCCATCCTTTCAACAGTTATTTGTTTTTCTTCAAGAGACTTTTCCAGACTTTCTTCGATCTTATTTGCTTCTAAGATTTGTTTTTTTCAGATTGTTCATAAGGTTTTCCATCTCCTTTTATTCTTGTTCATATTTTTCTTTCTGTTCAACTACAAAACTTTTCAACCATCTATATCCGGTTTTGTATTTTCTTAATTCATATAAGGCACTGAGAAGTTCTTCCTCCATATTAACTTTTGCTCCATCTTCTAACTCCTCATGTTTAATTTTTTCTATCTCATTAGATTCTTCAATGCCTAAGAAAAGAACTTCATGATCATCAGATTCATCATTGTCACTAGAATCTGACGAGTTGTTATCTTCTTCTTTAAAGTAGAAATTATTTTTCCCTCTGTAGAACTTTTTCTTGTAGTTGGGTTTTTCCTTCTTCTGGTATTTTTTGTTTTTATTTTCTTTCTCTTCAGGGTCCTCCTTGGGATAGGGACACTTGGATGAAAAATGACCAACTTTGCCACAATTAAGACATTTGAAAGGAAGCTTGCCTTTGTACTTCCCTGATCCTTTCTAAAGTTTTCTAATGAAGTTGGATTCCTCCACATCAGATTCTTCATGATGATAGGATTGAGGTATTTTCTTCTGATTTATCTTTGTCTTGGATGCTTTGAAATTTGTTTCAACTTTTTCTGATTTATTATTTCTTGTTCTCATTTTATATGCTGTAAAAATCCCATGGAGTTGGTCAACTATGAGTGAGCTTAGATCGGATCTATCTTCAATTGAGGATATCTTTGAATCATATCTCATTGGTAATGAACTTAATATTTTTTTCACAATGGGTTTATCTATAACTTCTTCTCCTACTGCTCTAATTGAGTTGACCATTCCTCTACCCTATGAAAGTATTCAGCAATATTTTCTTCTTCTCTCATTTTCAGGTTTTCAAATTGAGTTCTATAGGTCTGTAGTTTGGCTTCTTTGAATTTGTCATCTCCTTCATATACATCCTCCAATTTGTCCCAGATTTCTTTGGCTGATTTGCAATGCATAACTTTCACACATATAGAGTTAGTCAACCCAACTAGAATTCCATTAACTGCTCTTGAGTTATCATTACATATTTTCTTTCCTCCAGAGTCTTTGGGTGGAGTAGTCGGTGCAATGTAATTGTCTACAACAGATTGCCAAATATCAAAACCAAGCACCAACATGAAGTTTTTCATTCTTATTTTCCACAAAGCATAGCCTTCTCCATTGAACAATGGTGCTTTGTTGTTAGAAATTCCTTGTTGTTGATCCATCTTCAATATCTACCTTCAATTTTGTTAGACTATGCTGAAGTAACCCACTCTGATACCAATTGAAGGATCATATTCTATCACTGAGAGGGGGGGGTGAATCAATGACACAAAAATTATATCAATTTTTACTTATTAAGGAAAACATAATCTTAACACAGTATTTTATCATGGAACCCAAATGGGAAAACCAAAAACTCTTTTCTATTAACTGCAAAAATTGTTTTACATGTTACATAAACAGAAGATGTAATTCCTCTTTGATCATCACCGAGTGATCAGGATGCACCCACACCCTAGTTTACCAGCACCAACTAGTAGGAGGCTACGACCCCCTGTTTAGTCAGCTACAACTGACAAGGAAGCATCAACTCCCTCTGCAGGCACCAACCTTCCCTTTCTCCACCCAAACACTCTTAATACATAGGTATTTAACTTTTCTTCTTGGAATCTTCTTCAACTATTGATCTTTTGTTTTGGACTGCAGAGACACATTCTTCTCCCACTCTTTCATGTATATATATTCTTCAAAATAGCGTGAGTGTGAAGCATTGTGTCCCTTTGTTTGGACCATCGCACCTCTTCAATTAACTTCACCATAATAATTAAATATTGTTTATTTATTTTTAGCGTGAAGATTCTTCATAAATTGATCACAGATATGGATCAATTTCATCCTTTAAACTCAATATCTGCACACTTTTTTGTCATCATCACTTCGATTGTTGACATCAATGACAATATTTCCAAAACTACAAGCTCACAGAGGAGGACCTGGAAGAAATCACTAAGGAATGGCCCGCAGAGTTCCTTATACCAATCGACCAGGCAAAACTATCCGACACCGACCTCATTGTAAATCTAGTGGTTACTCGCGAAGAGTATGATGCACCCAACAGTAGAAGGAAGACAAAGAATGAGTATGTACAGGAAATACGCAACACATCAGAAGAAACTACATCAGATTCACCTAATAGAGGAGGTGGTGATGAAGTAGAAAAATAAGATCACAATGGGGAAGAAGATAAACAAAATCAAGACGAAGTAACACTGTCGCAGAATCCCCCTGATGACATAGATACATCCAAGAAAATAAAGGTTTCCCTCATGAAACCTACATCGTAAAAGAATTCCAAAGTTAGTAAGACAAAGCTGCAGAATGTACTCACGATCGATGACTTCGACTTCATCATTGCAACTATATCAAATTCCTTGGAAGATATTTTGCAGAAAAATGAAGCCAAACAAGAAGTCATGTATGAAAGAATTGAAGCAGAACTGAGAGGAGTACAACAATCCCTTCACTCCAGCCGCGGAGTGTCCATTGCACCGTCGCCATCAGAAGAAACAGAGTTGGGAGATGAGCCTGCCCAAATCTGTAGAATAGTTGATGCAACCAAAGCTCGCCTTCGTCACATGCAGGAAGAAAAAGAACATGCCATAATGCCCCTGAAGCAAGCACAATAGGAATTCATATAACGACATCGACTTGCACAACAAGAGAAGGATGACGTCCAAATCAAGTTCGAAGAGGACAAAGCGCAGATCTAGAAAGAGAAAGAACAACTGCTCACGGAGCAGGTTAGAGTTAAAGAAGAAGTCAATAGAGCACTTCACTTTATGACAGGCTTGGAACAGATAGAAGAAGACCCAGTGGAGAGTCAAGTAACAAAGCTTGTTGCATCCACCCAACAACTTCAATAGAGAATAGCCAAATTGGAGTTACAAGTAGTACCAAACACTCCGTAGGAAGTATGATACCAACAAGAAGAAATGGCCCGAAGCGTAGTCCAGAGAATCAAGGGATTAGCCTTGGAATGTAAACAAATTAGTAGTCGCAGTGCGCATAATTATGAGCACCTTACCAAGGAACCTGAATTAAAGACACTGGAGTTGCAGCTCCAGGAAGAAAAGAAGCAAGTAGCAATAGTACAAGCACAGTTGAATCCCTTGTCAATGGTCGAGCGAATTAAAATATCCCAAGAACAGCGCACGTCTCAGCAATATGTCCATGCCCTACAAAGCAAAGTCATGGAAGTGACTCATAAGCTCCAACTAGTCTAGGATGCAGCTTGCCTACTTTTTGAGGATATTGAAGGTCGAGGAGAAGAGTTGGAACAAGTAGTCACTTCGGTAGAGCAGCGCTTAGAGGGACCTATGAACGAGGCAGTTATTCAAGAGTTCACTGAGTAGGAGGCCTTGGCGAAGCAGAAGGTCGAAGCAACTCGAGCCAAGCTTGAGGCATTTGAGGTAGAGTTACCTAGAGCAGAGTGACTCGGGATGAGTCACAGGTGAGTGTTGGGGGGTTGTTGGACCTCGACCAAGTTTTGGAGAAACTTGGTCATGTTTGACCTATTTTGGGACTTCGACAGGCTGGTCGAAGGTGGAGCGCAAGTTGGAGTGGAGATCGGGGGATATTGGCCCCTTTTTAGGGCATTTTTGGGATTAGGGTTTATGTAACGGGTATGGGATGTCGGCCCATGGGTTTACCCATGTTTGGGCCCATTTTTTAATGTATAAATAGATATCTACGCGATGTAGGAAGAGGCCAATGTGCTAAGTACGAATAGTTGTGGATGCTTCGTGCATACTATGTGTTAAGAACTTGCAGAGATAAGTGCAAGTGATTGTAAGAAGCTTGTGTACAGATTGTAAGAATGAATTGTGCTTAAACCTAGCTCGGGGAAGGAGGATATGGCGAAATGTGCACAAATCTCCCGTTCTATGCGAAGTAGGGTTTTTGGGCTCTGTTCTTGTAAAAGATTGACAGAAGATAATAAAGAAGAGAAGAGTTAGTGGGCGTAGCCGCACACTGGGGTGAACCACGTATATCCTGTGTTATGGTTGCTTTGTGCATTATGGTTTTTATATTTCTTATGTTATTGATGCTTAGTGCAATAATGTATGTTTAGGTGAATCTGATGGCTTAATGCTTAGTGATATGAATAAGATGCTAGATCTAATTTGTTTCCTTATGCTAAGTGTTGAGATGTGTTATATCTAGTCAAATACCGCGCTGCTCTGTAATTAGGGTTCGATCTGCGAAGTGAATACTAGTTGAATACTAATGAATGGTAATTGCTAAGTGTTTTTCTAGACTATTGTAATCACAGATCTGTGTCCTAGCTAGGTTGCAGACATTTGAGCCCTGCAACCACCCCTACCTCTACCTTGGGTGAGACTCCATCTTCTTCACAGGTGTTGCCGAAAGAGTCAGTAGTTAGGGTTTTTTTGGTGCCATGTTGAAGCGTTGAACCCTGGGTCTGCCCCTGTGCCAACAGGCATTGATGGCAATACCAACATTGATGTCAACATCAATAATTTATGGAAACATGTAGACATGGCATTTCTCTTCATCAATGGTCATCTCAATCACATCAATGTGACTATCTCTTCCCCTTTGACATCAATGAAAAAGGGTAGTTCTCTCCTTGGGGTTGTTTCCCCTACCTAAACTCTCCTTTGGGCTTCTCCCCCTGCCTAAAATCTCCTTGGGGCTGCTCCCCCTACCTGATGTCTCCTTGGGGTTGCTCCCCCTACCTGAAGTCTCCTTGGGGATGCTCCCCTTGCCTAGATGCCTTGATCTTCATCTGAATAATATCTCCCATTTTGAACAATGGATATCACTTTGATGTAATGCTGAATAAATATCGCTCATGCTCCCCCTATGACGATCGCTCCCCTTGGAACCATGCCTTTGTGCTCTTTATCCAAGTATTTATCTTTGCATATGATAAATTTATCCTCCTAGAATCATGGAAAGAAGAATGACTCCTCCTATGGGTATGTCTCCCCCTATCTTCTCTTCAATATGAACACTATGCTACCACTGCAATATGCTTTTGTTGCAAATGCTATTGCTCAACCTGGAACATAGATAACTTGCTTAAGAATGATCCACTCTTCCTATGATGATCCTTGGACCTATCCATGCATCAAATGCATGCCATACCATACATCATGAAGAAAAATATATGTCAACAATGAATAGAGAATCATGAACAAAACATCAACCAAGTACATCATGTGCCATTTTGTGTACCAACCATGCACAATACCTATGTAGATCAACCACATACATCATGTGCCATATTGTGTTCCAACCATGCACAACACCTATGTACATCAACCATGTACATCAATACCATACAATATACCATAAGATATCATCAATGGAGTGTATCAACCATATGCCAAGAACATGTGCCAACCGTGTACTAAACAAGTGTCATCTCACTTGTGATATGCCTCTACCATGAACCAAGTGCCACAACCATGTATCTCAACACTCAAGCATCATAACAAGTGTCTCATCTATATCATCCCATACATCATGTACTAGAGTACAAGTAATACCAATGATGTACAATATAATCATCTCATCAACTCATCAAATACATGTCCCAATATGTAGCTCAACCATATGCTAAATGCATGCACCAAGATATCCAACAAATGTTCCTCTAACAATACATCACAAGAAATATCAATGGAACTCAAATATGTACTAGCCATGTACCCCAACAGTTTTGCCTTAACCACCATTCACTACAGCAAATACTAAGCATCCAAAAATATATGTACTAGAAGTGTGCCTCAATAGATCAATGACATCTCTAGCTAGAATCATCATGATATATCTCATAACAAAAGTGTCATAACTTCACTATCACAACCAACATTGTTCCTCAATAGAAAAGCCTCAATCCATACTCTAGAGTTAGTATAATGTATCAAGGATAGACATTCAACACTCAACCATATTTCAACACCATACATACATCAATTATGTATGTCAACATGTAATCATAGGTCGCGTAAATACGTAAATACCACCTGTATGTGGCCTACTATACAGATAGCTCACATATGTATGTGACCTGTTTATAGGTCATCTCGTGTATGTACGTAACCGTTACTAGTGTAACCCATCTTTTCTTCAAAATTTGTCAATTTTGAGCTTGACTTAGGGAATCCATTCTTTTCTAATTGTTCAATCTTCTTTACCCACTTCTGAAGGTGTCCCAGCATCTCAGTACTTGAGCTATGAGCTTCCATATTTCCAACATTGTCTTATCTTCTAGCCTCATGTGTTCTTATAGTCATACTATATGAAACACTCCTCATGGATTGTCTTCTTGTGTTCTGGAAATCCTAGGATTTATTGCCAAATCCACTATAGTTGTAGCATCTCATGGTGTGACAATGAGCATCAATGTGTCCTACTTGATTACATCTCCAACACCTTAGGGTGTTATAAAATATTTCATTATCTCTCCTTGCATAATATCTTCATTCCAAATCTTTGTGACCATATTCATTACATGAGTAACAGTGACCATGAAAAACATTTTCATACCTTTGCTTTGGTGTCCATCTTAAAGGTGTCCCTCTTCTGAATTTTCTTTAAGGTGTAAAGATGGCTTCTTGATGTCTTCCTTGCTTTGTTATTTTGAAAGTTTCCTTCCCTTGTGTAGATGGTTGACTTGCAACATTATTTCCATCTTTTGAGAATGAGGGACTTACCTCAAGCTT
The DNA here is from genome assembly GCA_000966675.3 of Picea glauca. Classification (NCBI taxonomy): domain Eukaryota; kingdom Viridiplantae; phylum Streptophyta; class Pinopsida; order Pinales; family Pinaceae; genus Picea; species Picea glauca. Next base: position 435,503 of record JZKD02S1888113.1, on the reverse strand, counting down.
CTTTGAGATGCTTGCTTCAACATGTGTATCTTCTTTGATGTATCCAAGACCTGATTTATCATTTGGTGATATTTGACTATCCAAGATTTCATTCAATACTGTTGAGCTATTCAATAATTTGTTTGACATATCTACTTTCTTTCTAAGATCAACAACTTCAGCTTCCAACTTATGACATGACTCTTCCTTTTCATTTACTTTATTCTTTAGTAGTTCCTCTACCCTTTTGGCTTCTTCAATTTGGGTCTTGAGATGGATATTAAATTCAAGACTTTTGCTAATCTCATTATCTACCTTCTTATTTTCTTCTATTTCATTCTTTAGTATTTTGATCTCTTCTTCTTTTTCTTCTAATTGAGACCCTTTACTTTCTTCTTGTTCCTTGAGCATTTTCTTTAGTTTCAAAATATTCTTTTGATTCTTTTCAAGAAAAAATTTAGTGTTCTTAGAAAAATAGCTATAGTCTATATAACTATGGTCATAGTTGTATTCATATGGACCCCAATCAAATTTCCTTTTAAGATTTGAAAGTTCTTCTTCTACTTCTTCCATGGGATAATTATCATTTGATTCTTCACAAACTATTTCTAGATCTTGTTCGTCACATGTAGAGAAACATCCAACATCATCACATTTAGAATTATTACAATCAGAGGATTGTGGAGATTCTTTACCTTCATTTTTCTTGATGGAGTTGTCTTTAATGTCTTCCTTTTTTCCTTGGTATGTCTTCTCTAGCTTTAGCCATAGATCCTTGGTAGAAGTGCATTGTCCCATGCTTTCTTTGATAGAACTTGAGAGTCCATTGAAGATGGCCTTGAAAGCCAATGCATGATTCTTCTTTTCTTCCTTTTGAGCTGCAAACTTTGATTTATTCTTCAATGGAACTGATCCACCAATAGTTTCTTTCCAAACACCTACTCCTTTTTCCTTCAAATATACTTTCATTTATATTCTCCATGTTGAATAATTGTTCTCATCAAGGATTGAAACTTCATCATCCATTTGTGTGTCCATGGATCTCCTCCAAGGTTGTTAAGGATTATAGTGAAGGCCATCTCTGATACCAACTATTGGACACACCAAGCACACTGAGAGGGGGGGTGAATCAGTGTAGGGCTATTTTTTTACTTCCCTTCAAAAAAAATATTTAGTTCGGAATCACCATTTACTCATCACATACTACTAACATTTATAACTAGTTGTGTGTGAACATATATCAACAACATATATCATCAATAAGCCATCACCACAAATAACACAAGATGTATGTACAATTTTATTTTTATTATGGACTACAATCCTTGGGTTTATCAGCAACAACTGAATAGAGTATAAACTCCACAAGAGAACCATCTCTGCAACGTAAGACTCATCTTACACAACTCAGCACCAACTGAGAAGAGGATTCAATCCTCAACAGATACCAATTTTTCAATAGGTATGCGACCTGTCAGCAGTGCAACACACATATGTAAGCACCCTGCCAATAGTGCAGCCCACGTATGTATGTGGTCTGGCTCAGAACATCCTGCGTGTGTCTCCTTAAGAACTAGGGTTTTCTCTCTCCATGAAAACTCAGGTCTTTTGCATCCTCTGTCACATCCACTTATGCCCTTCACTATCCAATATGTACCATAACCAATCACAACACATCTATGTTGTCTAACAAATTACTCAGGCTCCTCAACCATATAATATGAATGTTACTAAATCATGTATAAGTAACCAATATACTATGGCAACCATATTAGTACTGAAACATAAGAGTGTTGCTCACTTAGTCAATGAACCAATAAAACCATATCACAACAGCCCTACCAAGAATGCCTTAAGCATTCACCATACCATAAGCAAGAGTATCCATCAAAACAATCATGTAACCATACCAGAACTTCTATGGCGGATCTAAGCCCATAGAATGAAGATATAGAACTTGCTTCATCCTTAAAAAACCTGACAACAACTCATACTCAAGTCTCCATGAATTCCTTCAATTGTACGCACTATGATCTCCTTCAGCTCACGTGTGTATGTGCCCTACCTTACTGTAGCCCGCGTATGTACGCGCTCTGGCTCACTGCAGTCCGTGTGCTCCTTCAGAAACTAGGGTTTTTGAACTTCCGGAACTTTTGTCGTCAAGATCTCAAACTTACATAAACTTTGGTCTATCCGTGATAACTTGCAATCACTCTCTTGCTCATAATAGATCTTCAATATATGCTCAAGAGAGATGTATTTACAAGAGATCCTTGCCTCTTATTTATAATCTCCAAGTAGCTTCCTTAGAAGCATCCACTAGGCCACTTTGTCCATATGTCCATTTTATCCACATAACCATTTGTCCACATAGCCACCTTTATCCAAATTTGTCCACTTAGCCACTTTGTTCACATGGCCACTTGTCCACTTAACCTACTTTCCTTATTTTAGGGTTAACCCACTTATAACCACTTTCCATAATTAGAAAGTTCTCCATTAACTTTATTATTTAAATAATCCTCTTTATCTTCATTACTTCACTTTATTATTTAAACAATTTCTTCTTTGTAAACACTTTGACTTCTTTGACCTTTTGGGGCTTCTAGCCAACATATGAGGGTCCTCCAACTTCACAATGTCATAACTCTCAAACCGTGAGGAATTATGTGACATTCCACATACCACCAGAAATGGCATGACAAGCACTATCCATATCAGATAGTTTCACTGACAACTTCACTAATATTCATCTCATTATTCCATAATTGAGCATGGGTTCTCTAACCATACTTCTAGGATAACTCAACCGCAAAGTGTCTTCCTGTGAGGGCTTTCACCATAAGGGGACCACTTTGGAGTTCATCCATTTATACTTCCTATCAACCATGACAAGACAATAATTAGTCATCTTTACATCAATCCAACTGGAATAACCCATGACAATATATCACTATGACATTGTCCTTTTGTCATTGATTTTATGCATGACCACATGATCCAATGATCAATACATTAATGCATCCATCCATCTATTCATCATATATCAATGAAAACACATTGATCCATCTTCATCTATGCATGACATCATTTATGCATCATATATCAATGACAACACATTGATCCATATTCATCTATGCATGACTTCATTTATCAATGACTTCACTTGACATCCATTCATTTACAACAATGACAATACATACTTCATCAATATACTAAGACAAGACAGTGTTCTTTTGACATCAATGACAACATGATTCAACAAAAGGAACAATGTTTAGAGTAGAATGTAAGTCAATAAGAGAAGAAGGTGAAGTGTTAGGATAAGTACTATTAGTAACTTAGTGATGTAGAACTTCTTTTGCCATTTCAATGAAAGCAATATTTTTTCTTAGATTTCACTTAGTTAAGAGGAGTGTTTGAAGTAGGATTGGAAGTTATGTTTTCAACTTCTTTGTGATGAGGAACTAAGTAGGAAGACTATTATGCTTATGATTGGGTATAAGAGAGGAAAGGGTTATTAAAAATATCTTTGTTAGCATTCTTTAGGTGGATGGGTCCTTTCCTATTTTCTTTCTTAACTTCTTTCTTATTTTGATACTTAGATGATCTGGATTTTATGAGCAAAACGAAATGAATACAGATTATTAACAGGTTCTTAACACAAAATAACAGAGATATAGTAAAACTGGTTTTCTATTCAATAACGAAATAAGCTGAAAACTGTAAAATGTAGCGAAAACAAGCTTGTTGGAATGGTGGCGGCTTATCTCTGAGAAGAGATGTGACGGTTGCGCTCATTTGCAAGAAGATGATTACAATGAGGGTGTGAAGGCCTTTTTACAATAAGCAGGAATGTCAAAAACCCTAGACATCTAAAAACCTAACCTTAGGAGATGAAGCGCCAAAAGTCATGTGGGACCTGTTTGGGTAAGTTAGTACAACAACTTTTCGGGGTCGTAACTTTTGCATACGATCTCCATTTTAGGCGTATGATAGTCCGTTGGAAATGTATTGTCGAGGAGATTCATTTTAGGCACAATATCGAAAGAAAATGCATATTGAAAACCTGTTTTCCTATTACCAAAATATTAAAAAAAAAAAAAACACCGTTTAGGGGCTCAAAACGGCTCCGAAAGTGAAAACTACTAAAAATAATAAATTACCAAAATTGCCAGAAAATTATTTTGAGCTAGATGGAAAAGGTGGGTGGCTACCGATATCCATCTAGATCATTAAAAATAGGATTTGGTAAACATAGCACCTAGAAAGATCATGACCTATGTAATTGTTATGTGTGTAAAATTTCTTGCCTATAGGATGATATCTCTACCCACATGCAAGTGAGAAAAGATGTCATCTTCCAAGCCATAATTTTTACACACATCACCAACACATGGCCATGATAATTTTGTGAGATGTGTTCTTGTTATTAAAAAACCTAAATTTTGATTATAATAAGATTTAGTTTAAAAAAAATAACCCACATATATTAAGAAGAAGTGGCCTTTAATATTTAAGTCTATAGAATTAAAAAATAAAAATACATATATAATAATAAGATGTGGTTTTATTTTACTTTATATAAAATTAAAATTTTAAAAGTAAATGTTGTTCTTTAATTTTTATTTTTTTTATTAAAACCGCAAATAAAGTACATTATTCAATTTAATGTCAAATCTCAATACAAAATTGTTAAAAGAATTATTTTTATGTTCAATTTTTTTGTTAAAGCTACATAAAAAAAACATAATTCATAATAAAAATTAGAAATACATATATTATAATAAGATGTTGTTTTCTTTTACTTTCTATAAAATTTTAAAATTAAATTTTCTATAAATTGTTCTTAAAACAAAATTGTTTTTTATTAAAACAACAAATAAAGTACATAATTCATTTTAATGTCAAATCTCAATACAAAATTTTTAAAAGAACTATTTTTATGTTCATTTTTTTTAATTAAAGCGACATAAAAGCACACAATTCATTCTAAGTTGTTTACACAGTAAAAAATGCATTGAATGTTTAGTAACCAAAAATGATTCAAAGTCATATTTTTTCTTAGATGGTTTATAATGGACACCTAGATTAGATTTGATATTGTACTTTTATTAAAAGTTCAAAATTAGGAAATCACAACTACAATTCCCAAATTTGTACGGCCTCGTCAAAATTAGGAAATGACAACCTACAATTCCCATGGTCCTTAATTTGTCAAGCATAATGTTTGAATCGATATTTAACTTTCTATATATCCTGAGATCTATTTTTGCAGCATGTTTTTATCATACACTCTAATTTTTTATGATAAGTATGTCTAAAACGGAAGATGTGTTGAATGCAAATGCCTTAGTCCAAATGCATTGGTAGTTTCATATCCAAGAATGTAATTTTTATTTTGGATATTTTTAAATTATAAATTATATTTACCTCACCATTGAACCAACACTCCTAGAGTTCCATCCCTCCTAGAGTTCCATCATATCCAAAGACATTTAACATTACTCGTTTGTGTCATATCATGAATAATTCCATCAAGGAAAGGTACAATTTATTTGAAAATATATTATAACACATGCTCTTGAATGTCAAAATAATGGATACTTTAAAGATACCTCAACTAACTTTGATCTCATTGAAAATCACAATATTACTATAATAGGGACCTCATATTTTGGGTTCATTTGAGATTACATGATAAAATTATTGTTAGAATGAATGGGCTAGAGTGGAATAGGTTCTTCATGGTCACATTGAGTGACCATATTGTCGTGAAGTAAATGTAGTTGGACTATATCACCATTGTGTTCATGATTCATGAAGTAAATGTAGTTGGATTCATGTGTTGAACGTCATTGTGTTTTGGATGTAGATTCCTAGAATCTCCCACTCCATCATGTACCAAGCTTGGATGTGACAAATCTGAGGTGATTTCATGATACAAAGGAGAATTTGCTTAGGTAGTGTTCCGATTAGAAATACTTGTGTGCTTGTTGCTATATGGTAGTTTTGTCCACATTTAGCTTTGTTAGGCACAATATGGTCAAAAACAAACTTTGCTCTTGATTATTGACATGATTTTATTGCAAAATTTCTTTCTTGAATGCAAGGCTAAAGGAATTTAGAGGGTTCTCTTAAATACATCCCTTATAAAATATTCTTCAAGATCCATTCTTCTTTGGGTTTGCTATTTTTCTTGCTCTATGATTCTTGGAATTTTTGAGATGGGGGTACGCTCGATGGGGGTATAGTTTTCTAAGAAAGATGATTTTATAGTTTTATGTTTAGAGTTTGTAAACTTACACCTCACTCCTCTAATTGAATCACCTCACTATAGACATTGAATCAATCACAAACTATGGCAATTTCATGTGACCACCTCTAATATGAGAAATCACATACATGATCAATCAAGGTTAGTTGTGGTGTTTTGAAACCATGCTCAACATAGGATTTTATTCGATATAGATTCATCATCAAAATTTTCACTAGTAGCTACAACTCCACCAATATTTATACATTTCCATAACTTATCTAGCACTAAATTCAAATAAGAAAGATTAGGATTTTGTTCCTTTCTTACTATATTTAGATTTGTTTCCTTACATTCACTTAGAATATTTTCATCAATAGTACCTTCCTTACTATTCTTTGGTATACTTTCATGTTGGAAATTTGTATTAACCAAGGATAAAGATGGTGCTTCAAGTGAAAAAAAAATGTTTCTCTTGCATATCACCATCCCCTTGTAGCCTTCATATTTCACTAAATTTAGCATTGTTATTTAGTCATTGTTCTCATAGGAAACAGAGATACTTAGCATATTTTCTAACATTGTTATTTAGTAGATGTTCTCATAAGAAACATAGATACTTTGATTGGAATATGGACCAACTTGTCATACAACCTTGAAAGTACATGTACATTTTTCCTCACCATTCACCAAATGGTGTTTGGAATAATAAACTTGTTCCACAGTGGCATAAAAAAAACTAATATCTTCACCCTCATTCCTTGAGAAAGAAGCACATATAACCATACCCTCTTTAACTTGGTGGAAATGTTGATCTTGCAACTGCTTGGACAAGAATCAAAACCTTGACCTCACATCCTTCACCATTTTAAAATATTTCAATTGCAACATTTCATCATCATCCTCTGTAGTATTTCCAAAGTTTCAAAATCAAGACATTACAATTTTAAATTATAGCCAAGAAGTTTTGGTTTATTGAGGCTAGTCACAAGTTTCAGATACACATAGGCATTTGATGTCTTTGGTTGATAGCATGCAATGTCTATGGGTGTCTATATGTGTACAGAAAATAAGGCTTCAATACTTGCATAAAATGAGAAAACTATTTTTCTTGAGAAAACAACATTATGTTTTTACCTTTTCTTTAATGCTCGGTTTTAGGTTGTCGTTGATCAGCATGATGCCAATATAACATGCACATGCATTTCCATATTAAATTTCCCTTCTACAACAACTTTGTGTAAATTATTTTGTTGAATTGTTATTTTTTCATATGATGCGAACTTCAAGTTACCCTACTACCATTGAATCTTTGGTTGTAGGTATAGAGACTTCTCCTTCCTCCAAATATGAAATAGAAAGTGTACTAGGAATTTAAAAACGAATCCAATGGCTAAAATGCATACCATAAAGGGAAATTAACTATCATGTGTACAAAAAATAGAAAATGAATGTATTCATAACTTTATTGAATTAGAAAATAGAAGGTCAAAATTCTGACTACAAAGAGTTATTCATGAAATAAGAATACACCAATTATGATGAAAATGATGTTTCCAAAAATGAATGTTCTTCACATCTCCAATTAAGGGGCTCCGGTACTCATCCCTGATACATAACAATGATATGAAGGATTGAACCATTGGTGTATATCCTAAGAAAAGTTTATAAACATAGAAGTTTTATGTATTTTGTCCAAATAACGAAATTTGAATGTTTTACCCACTCTCCATTTGTCAATAGGTTGTGACTGCTGATTGGAATCTGAGGTTGGTTGAAATCAATGAGGAAAATTTAGCCATGTATAGAAGACGACTTCCTTGATATTTTTGTATCCTTCAATAATGAACTATAATAAATTATTCCTCCTTACAATCCCAAGAGGCACTGAGTGCATTGCAATAAGTTCAAATGTCATCATGAAACTCTCATATGATCATGAAATCTCAACATAAGACTCACTGCATGTTTTGTTTCAATAATTCAAGTGATTCTAAACTTTGTATGAAATAATTTGAATAATGTGATTATGTTCTCAATGTGGTTGCAAAATTTTGTGAAATGAAGGTAATACATTATTGGGCATCCCATATTCTCTAGAGGAAGATAATCTAACAACAACAACTTCATTTTCACCTTTTGTTGCAAGAAGATGGAAACCAGTATGATTTTCATCCTTTGTGGAACGAAAACAACAGAAGAATGATTCTCCCATTCAAGTGGTTGGGCCCCACCTTCTAATAGATATCACCATAAAGACAAAAATGACAACACATGTAACAATGCAATAAACATGATATATTAATAATTAACAACATACCTTAATAATTAATAACATACATTAAGAATATCATTTCCATATATCAATTGATAATTCAATAACATATTAAAAGATACACACACACACATACCATCAATGATATCAGATGATATCAAGAATGATTCTTGTGTTTAAAATACCTCATGTGGATGAAAATTCACACCTTCGAGAACCAAGTGGCCTTAACCAATGACATCCTCAAGACGATCAAATATTCTCATCCAACAAAATGTTTTACTAGATGAAACATCTACTAGGAAATCCAACACTTCTACAAGATATGGAATACACAATGATTCATATTTAGACAAATCATCCACATTTTCATAGTAAATGTGTACATAGTTATCTGACTTGATAATCAAATCAGCTAGATTTGTGGTAGGTATAACAATCCCATCCAAATGAATGAATTTTTTCCCATCAATCCTAACAAAACACCTATCTCTCAATACTATATTCACATCCAAGCTAGATCCAACATAATATCTAGGTTTAATACATGCTAAAGAAACCATTTCATGTAATATAGTTGAACTAGTCAAACCTAGATGTAATTGTAGTTAACTTAATGAGGGATGGTGTGATGAAAGTATTCCATATTCATCTGTGTATACCCTATGCACATGAATAACATTATGCATATTGTCAATCCATGAGTCATTTGTACCAACAATGTAATGGTTTGGTTAATCAACACAAGGGTCTAAGCATGTCAACTCTAGGTTACCTCTTTGATACTCATCAAGAATTTTTCATATAACAATTTCTTTTGAACCATTTTGTTCTTCATTAAGAAGAGAAATAGTATCAAAGGATGGAGCAGTGCCACTAACCAACTGCATTGTTGAGCAAGTTCTATGTAGATATGGTTTAGGCCCATCATTCTACATTTTCTCACTGACATTACCACTAATCAAATAACTATCCTTTAATGGGACTGCAACACTAGATGGTGCTTGTGATTTTTTGCAACAACGATCTTGCAACACCTTATCCATGAAGAAAGTGAGAAAACCTACACATTACATGAAAATTTGCATTTTATCAATACATATTACATAAAGCAATGTCAAACTAGGATATAATCAATGTACATAAACAAAACATGTTAGAAATCAAGTGAAGGATGCATGCAAATTTGAAAGAGATCTAGTTTTCTAATGAATATAAAGTCTTATTGGGACATGACATAGTTTGGTGAATTAAATGTTGGGACATGATGCAATTTGGTGAAGTAAACGTGTACATGCTCATACAAGATTTATTGAAATAATACCATCCACTGTAAACTTAAGAAATTTTTTGTCAAGTATTATTTGGTTCAAGTTCCTTTTGTCGTTAACATTATGGTTATGTAATACTTTCATTGCGGTCCTTAATATATTTGATAAAACTATTGTGCAAAATGATACATTAATTCCTTTTGCAATCAAACTACCCAGCAAGGGAATTTTAAATTTTCTATGGTGTATTTTAGCTACAAGGCATACAAGACTTCTTGGTTCCAAATTTCTTATGGACATAATTCTTTTGTTGGAGAAAGGTCTATGCTCTATTCAAGTGTGATTATAGATATTTATGGTAGTTTTTCACACTTAAAGGAACATGAAAGAACAAGTAGACCAAAGAATGACAACTAGGTTTCTAAAACTAATTTTACTATTTAATGGTTTTCCCTAGAATATTTGATGTAGGGATAATCCATGGTACAAACCCAAGGATGACCATTACTTAATGAATAGTCATTTTTATCAAGCCTATTTCTTTATTCAAAACCTCCTATCATAAGTAATGAATTGAGAATAATTTAATGGTAATGCGATCTATCAAGAAGGGTAAGTTGTTGCTTAGGCATGTCATAGAAATTATTTATTGAAAACTTAGGTATCTTGGTAACATCCATGAAGATGACATTTTTTATGAAGTAATTCTACCAATAACCATCATAGTAGTTATCTTACAATAAAAGTTCCAAGTATATTGGTTATAATTTACATCAAACTTGGCAACACAAAACAAGAGATAACACTAATATTAGTAGGTTTTCATCATACAAAATTCAATACTCAAACCTAAAGACTCAAAATCACCCAAATCTTCCATCTTGAATAACATCATTCTTCTAGGAGGACTCGAAAGGTCGATGAAATTTTTTGGGATTTTTCCTTCTAAATCACCCATATTCAATACTCAAACCTAAAGCCTCAAAATCACCCAAATCGTCCATCTTGAATAACATCATTCTTTCTAGGAGGACTTGAAAGGCCAATGAAAGTTTTTGGGATTTTTCCTTCTAAATCACCCAAATTCAATACTCAAACCTAAAGACTCAAAATCACCCAAATATTCCATCTTGAATAACATCATTCTTTCTAGGAGGACTCGAAAGGCCGATGAAA
>JZKD02S1888113.1:400679-412487 GCA_000966675.3 Picea glauca | reverse complement strand
CTTCTTCAAGCAGATTGTGTTAATCAATAATCAAAATGCCACAAAAAGATTCAAAGGTGTAATCATTACTATCTTCCTTCGGTTCTTTTCAGTTGGTGTGGAAAGTCGACACACACACATCGAATGGTGTTCTCAAATTTATCAAGACCAGCTCGATGAGTTTTCCATCCTTGTTCTATAGTTCTTTCCACATTCACCCAATTTCAAGTACAGTTCTTTGACACGTGCCAAATAGTCATCTATTCTATCAAAATAATGAGGATCGAGAGAGATCAACTCTTTCTCCAATTGCATGACATGGCTCTCATCAACTTAGTTGAACAACGACTTCAACTTCCTCCAAACCTGACGAGGGCAGTCGATTCCACTGAGGTGAAACCAAATCTCCCATGAGATATAGGTTGTGATGATCCCTACAGCCTCGTCCTTCTTTCTATCAACAATAAACTTTTCATGATCATCTGTTGGATCTAGAATTGCAATCTTCATATACTTCCACAATCCTTTACTCTTTAGTAGGGTTTCCATATCTGGTTCCCATACTGCATAATTTGATCTGTTCATAACAACAGGATCAATATTTGAAGCCATCTTCGATATCTAGATAGAAAGATCTATATCAAGGTTCCAATCAGCAAACCACCGGCCCAGAGTTAATCACACAACATATCTGACTTAGCAAGGTTTGCAAATAATAGACGAGGTTTTAAACCATCGGATCTGATACCATGTTAGGGAAGGGATGGAACCCATAAAAAAACAAATATATAGTTCTGCAGATAATCGAAGAGAGAATAAAATTTCATAAACAAAAGGTGGTATCTAAAGACACCGTTATAACACTTAAGCAAAGCGCACTGTGATCAAAACATCACAGTGCATATTGGATCTTGATATCTCCATATGATATGAACTTGATCGCTGTGATGATGATAATGACTCAAGGGGTTTTCTATTTATAGCCTCAATATCTAATCAACTTCTACATAATTGGGAAGATCTTGTTCACATGTAACCGTTGGTTGTTAGAGTTGATTCCTTTAAATCTGCATTGTCAAGTCGGCTCGTCAAGGATGCTTGACCCAACCGCCTATGCGTCCAACTCGTACTTGATTGCGGGGTTGGTCGATCCACCGTTCGACTATCTTTGACTCCTAGTCGATTGTCCGACCAATGGGCATGTCAACTATTTGACCGACTAATGTAGAGATCTGGTTGATCATCCGACCGACTGTATCCAGATGTAGGTCGACCTCCCAAATGACTGAATCCAGGAGATGTTTGATGAACCATCAATGCTTGATGTTCCAATACCAATAGCTTACCAACAAAACCATAGTTAGAGGCATCATCTATGATAACTAAACAACATTGGCCAACCCCACCTCCACAACAATCTCATCCAAAAGTTGAAATAACAATTTTTCATTTTTCACCCTATCATATGCATCCACTGATTTCAAAAACTTGGTTTCTTGTGAATAATAGAGAAGAAAATTTATTGTGGTACGGTTCTTTCCATTATTCCATCCATCTAACATGATAGTACATCCCATTTTTGTCCATGACTCTTTAAAACTCTTCAAGTAGTCATTTATGGATCCAACTTCTTTCTACAAGAGATCCCCTCAAGTCATGTACATTAACACCTTTCAGAAGCCCTTAAAAAAACAACAATGAAATCCAACATAGGATGGTAATAAGTTGAATATGAAGCATTGAATGGGATATATGCATCATACTACCATCTAGAGATGTATTCAAAAGAAATTCCTTGTATTGCTTCTTCCAATGGTTATCTAAGGTGAACTAAGAGGCACTGGTAGGGGTGGAGAAGGGTGAAAAAAACCTCGTATGTTCTTTCTCTTTTGAGGAACTTAGTATGTAACATTAGGCTAGATTTCATGATTGGGAGGAACATACCAAAAGTGGCCCCTAACAATAACAAAAAGGTTTGGGATCCAATCTATCTCCTCCATATTTTATCCTATTGGCCTTGTCTTCTTTAATTTTGTTAAGAAGAAGGTTTCACATTTCCACTCTAATGTCCATAATGTCTTTAGAATCACATGGGACAACTTGGCCTTTTTAACCAAATGTTCTTTCATCCTATGAATATCCCCCCTCCACCTTTTATGTGTTTTTTGCAATATCTGCAATACATATTTTTATCAACAACACTCCACATAGATCCATGTAGGGTATGTGGTCCTAGGGATCATGGTAAATGCAAACAAATATGCAAATGCAAAAATAAAAAGCCTATCTTAATTTTTTTGTGGCCAAACAAAAATACTTCATATTTACAATTTTATGAGGAAAAATGGAAGGTTGGATTTAACATACCTTTGAATGGGCAAAAGAATTCAATCAAAAACTCCTCCAAGCTTGTATGTGATGTAAACCCTGGATTTGAATGCCAAATCCACCGTGAACAACCCACAAAGAATGTGAAACAAGCTCCAAGCTCACTCTAAATAGCAACTCTTCAATGCGCTCTGTGAACTCCAAATGCTCACAAATGCTCAATGAGAGAAGTGTGAAGCAAATATAGAGGGGTTGTCCTTATATAACAGTGTTTTAGGGTTTAGGCATGTAGGGTAGTTTTAGGGTATTTAAATTTTTTTTATTGGCGGATCCTTGTCACAGACATGATCATACCAGTTTGGTATGGAATGGGTTGAACTGACTGGTTTGGTACGGAACCGGTTGTTGAACCTGTTCAATGGCAAATTCAAGAGTTTTACGGTTTAAATCCACTGAACTAGTCAGTTCCAGTTCCAATGCCGGTTCGGTGGGTTTTTAAATTGACAGTGCAAGAAGATATGAAAGACATTGAGTATGTTTTACAAGAAGTTGCGAGTATAATGGAAAATTCAAGGGTTTCAGGGGTTAAATCAACCGAATCAGTGGGTTCCGGTTCCAATGCCGGTTCAATGGGTTTTTAAAATGATAGCGCAAGAAGACGTGAAAGACATTGGGTATGTTTTACAGCAAGTTGTGAGTATAATGGTGAAGATTATCAAAGAAGAGCTTGAGAAGTAGAATGCGAGGATTATTGCAAGAATAAGTAGCTTAATGAGCAAAGAGAAGGACCCCAAATGGGAATTGTGAGAGAGTAAACAGTTCAAAGTGTGGGGCATAAAGAAAAAGAAGAGAAAGAAGAACATTGAATGGGTGATTTTCATTTATCAGTAACACTGTGAGAAGGATGTTCACATTCAATTCACCAAGGGAATTTGATGTAGGAGCATCCCTAGGTAGCTGGCGATTCCATATAACCCAAAAAAAATAAATTATATTTCAGTTTGTTTTTGTTTTATTTGCTTTGGCCATAATTATTTGTAGGAAAGGGACCACAACACAGAGGCTCATGCAAAAAACCAGGAAGTTGTTGGTTTGATCCCATGTAGCAGTTCGTAATTGGCAAGCAATAGACCTAGTCGACATGTTTAACTATGATGAGCAGATTTTATGGAGGATGAGAGCCTATATAAAGAACAAGAATATCTATTAAAAAATAGCTTGGAGTACCTCAATAGTCGAGAGCTTGGAATAGCTCAAGGGAGAGCTGAATTTTTAGTTTGTGAGCTTTGATAGCTCGATAGCATGGGAGGATTGGTGGCTCTGGAAAGAAGATCACAGATCTGAGATAATAGATCCAGGAACAGGTTTAAGTTAAGCTGCTTTTGAAATCTGATAGTTGTAATGGATACCATGCTTTTGTGTGTGTTTCCACCTGACAGTTGTTGTGTGCTCTGAGAATGCAGAGTTACAGGTTGTTGTGTTTACTTATTGGCCTGTTGGCTGCCTGCACCAACTCGCTTCTCTTGGTGCAATGAATCCCAGCTCTAAAACTTCGAACACTCGAGACTTTAGAACCTGGTTACCTATTTGCAAAATAAAATTGTGAAACTGTGCACTGATTCGAAATAAATCAAAGCCAATCCAAGACGCTCTACAGCTTGGGGTTTCGTTACAGAAAATGACCATAAAATGCAATGGCCAATTAGCCTTGTTAAGATACAAGTATACTTACATAAAACTAAGGATTTGATGGTTTAAATTCAAGATATTGTCCAAAGCATGAAACTGATCTATTACAACACTCTGACATCTAAATTCCTATATGCTTCATGTCTTGACTCTTCAGTTCATATTCCCACAAAAAATCTGATTATTAGGATCTAGATCTATATACGAATGTAGATCTGCATTATCTCTATGATTACCAAATTATTACACCCTTGATCTTCAAGCATTACAGTATACTACAGTAATAACACCTAGTATTGGGCGACTAGCTCATGGCAGGTAATGTGCATAAGTTTGCAGCAATGGGAGGATATGTTTATTGTGATATTGCCCAAAGACTCAAACTGATCTATCACAACACTCTGACATCTAAATTCCTATATGCTTCATGTCTTCAGTTCATATTCCCACAAAAATTCTGATTATTATGTTCTAGAGCTATATAGGAATGTAGATCTTCATCATCTCTATGATTACCAAATTATTACACACTTGATCTTCAAGCATTACGGTATACTACAATAATAACATCTAGCATTGGGCAATCAGCTCATGGCAGGTAATGTGCACAAGTTTGCAGCAATGGGAGGTTATGTTTATAACTTTATTGTTTATTGTGATATTGTCCTAAGCCTGAAACTGATCTATCACAACACTCTGACATCTGAATTCCTATATGCTTCATGTCTTCAGTTCATATTCCCACAAAAATTCTGATTATCATGGTCTAGATCTATATAGGAATGTAGATCTGCATCATTTCTATGATTAACAAATTATACACCCTTGATCTTCAAGCATTACAGTATACTACAATAATAACAGCTAGCATTGGGCGACCTCATGGCAGGTAATGTGCATAAATTTGCAGCAATGGGAGGTTATGTTTATTGTTTAAGATCACCAGTAATCCCCACAAGAACATACTCCATCCTTGAAATGATGGAATCGGTTTAAATCTCTTACAATAATTTCTCGCTCAACAATATTAGAGATGAATTTAGTGGCATTATGGCAGTCGCCACATGCACGAAGGTTTTTGGTGATACAGATAGTAGTTCCAGGACTTGTGTTGAGAAGCCCAAAAGCAATTGCCAGCTTCTCACTGTGGCTGCAGAGCATGTTTTCCTTCACCTCCTTCTCCACATCATGCAGCACAAAGTTGGTATTAGGGACATAACCTGCTGCCTCCATCTGCCCAATCAGGGTCTCTAGCATTTTATTGATTTGTGTATATTGAGGATGTGATCTGTCACCCATAAGGAAAGCATGGACCTTGTTATCTACCTCAATCATGCTGCAACCCGGTGTCTTTTTCACCCCCCTGTCTTCCATTGTCGTTCTCACCATTTTTGCATCATCCCACCTACTAGCTCCTGCATAGATGTTTGATAGAAGTATATAACAACCATCATTTTTAGGCTCTAAGACAAAAAGGCGTTCTGCCACATGTTCTCCTAACTCAACATTATTGTGGATTCGGCAGGCAGAAAGCAAGGCCCCCCACACACTGGGGCCAGGTTCTAACGGCATATTTTTAATGAAGTCTTCTGCCTCATCTAGGTATCCACAGCGCCCAAGAAGGTCAACCATGCATGCATAGTGCTCCATTCTAGGCGTGATACAATATTCCTTAACCATGCAATCAAAATACTTCCATCCCTCCTCCACTAAGCCTGCATGACTGCATGAAGACAAAATACCAACAAATGTGATATGGTTTGGCTTCATGCCTTTCTGCTGCATTTGATTAAAAAGTGCAAGGGCATCTGCAACATGGCCATGCATACCATACCCAGAAATCATTGCACTCCATGAGACCACATCTCTTTTTAACATGTTATCAAACAAATTGCGAGCAATATCTATACTCCCACATTTGGCATACATGTCTATGAGGGAATTTCCAATACAAATATTTGAATCAAATCCATTTTGAATTGCATAATCATGAAACCACTTCCCTTGTTGCAAGGCTCCTATGTGAGCACACGCCTGAAGTACACTTACCATTGTCACAGAGTCAGGTCTTACCATTGCCAATTGCATTTGATCAAAAAGTATCAAGGCCTCATTGGCATGTCCATTCTGAGCATACCCAGCAATCATTGAGTTCCAAGTTACTGAGTTACTTTTTGACATCTTGTCAAAGATCTTTCGTGCAATCTCTACATGCCCACACTTTGCATACATATCTACCAAAGAATTCAAGACAAAGATATCTGACTCAAATCCAGTTTGGATAATATAATAATGAATCCAGTAACCCTGCTGCAAAGCTCCTTCACGGGCACATGCCTGGAGCAGACTCACCATGGTAATTGAATCAGGCACCATACCTTCCACTTGCATTTGCTTAAAGAATGCCAAGGCCTCGTTGGCACATCTGCTAAGGGCATACCCAACAATCATGGCATTCCATGAGACGACATCTCTTTTAGGCATGCGACTGAACAATTGATGTGCAAGCTCTAAACTCCCACACTTTGCATACAGAGCAATAAGGGAATTCTCCACAAATATATCCAAGTCCAGTCCACTTCGGATAATATAATCATGGATCCATTGGCCTTGTTGCAAATCTCCTATTTGGGCACATGCCTGAAGCACATTGACCATAGTGACTGAGTTGGGTTTGATGCATGTCTGTTGCATTTGAGTGAAGATCTCCAAGGCCTCAGTAGCAAGCCCATTCTGTGCATATGCACCAATCATCGCACTCCATGAAACCACATTTCTTTCAGGCATTTTTTCAAATATATGGCGTGCCAGCTCTACTCTCCCACATTTAGCATACATATTTATCAATGAATTCCCTACAAAAACATCCAGCGCGAGTCCACTCTTCTTTACATGATCATGTATCTTCATGCCCTCTTGCAAATCTCCCAAATGGGCACATGCCTGGAGTACGCTCACAACTGTAACCGGGCTGGGCTTTATGTCCTCCTGTCGCATTTGATCAAAGAGTGTCAAGGCTTCATTGGCATGCCCGTTTTGTGAATACCCTGCAATCATTGCATTCCATGAAACCACATCTCTTTCTGGTATTTTTTCAAACACTTTCCTTGCAGACTCTAAACTTCCACACCTTGCATACATTGTTACAAGGGAATTTCCCACAAAAACATCCCACTGAAATCCCTTGATGATTACGTGATCGTGAATCTCCTTTCCCTCTTGCSGAGCTGGTAAGCCAGCGCAGGCCCTCAGCACGGCACAAAATGTAAAATTGTCCGGCTGCAAGCCTGCCGAATGCATTTTGTAATARAGMCAAAGAGCRTCTGTGCCAAATCCATGCCTGGCATACTCTCTAATCATCACATTCCATAAAAAGACTTTTGGTTTACATATTTTGTCAAACACTTGGCGCGCATTATCTGAATTACCGAACCTGGCATACATAGTTACAAGTTTTGTTTGTAGGAACCTATTTTGGTGAAGTCCGGTGATGATAATGTGGGTATGGAGCTGGTCGAGAGATTTGATGTTGGTACATTGCTGCAGCAGAGCAGCATAGGTATCGCCATCGGCATTTCGATTTTCCAATAAATTCTCTGTGTTGGCATAGTTGGTTTGGAAAATCGAATCTTGTTCATCGACAATGGCAGCTGCAGAATGAAGATGATGAATATGAAATACATATAGATGCCTGTGGTTCTTCAATTTGTATAGTTTATGGTGATGGTGTTCCAAAGAACAAACCAATCTTGCTGTTGCCATCACATAAGTTGACACTGTCCACCATGGTATATCTCAAAAGTTCATACCCTTGAAACTGCATCATGGAGTCCATTGCCCAACTTAGAATTTAAACCAATTCTATGCCTATTAAGTATCCACATTTTTAAGTCGAACCTGTATATAAAGCTTTCTGTTTCAAATTCATCTGTTATTCCTCTGAGATATTTTTGGAATGGCACCGTTATCCGAGTGGTCAGTTGCGCTTCTTTGGTACCAAAACTTAAGAAAATAATTGAATTTTTTCCCAAAGAATGAACCACTACTAGCTCTCACCTATGAAAGCATTGACAGGATTTCTCTGCGCACTTGAAACAGTTGAAATATTTGCCGCGGCAATCATGCAGATTTCAGCATTGAATTGGTCAGAAAAGTGAGTTGCTACCAAAATTTTTACACAGTGGCAAATCCTTGGTCGAAGGTCTACCATTCGCATTAATGTAATTGAATCTTTTACTCTTCTCGACATTCGAAATTTTGAATCGCATCTTTCTTCTAAATGGAATCTCGTTTGTATTCCTAATTAGATTTTACGATGTTGCAATGCTCCATCAAACGTAGATCTATGTTATCCCCAAATTTATCAATGTAGATTTCATAGATTCCATATTGATGAATGTAGATATATATTGTCGCCAAATCAATCTGTTGTAAGAGGGATCGATTTTTTTTTTTAATTGCATACATTTTTTAGAATGTTGAGCAAAGTTTTAAACTTCAAATTTAGAATGCAAATGCAAAGGTTTAAACTTTTAAGGGATTTGATCCGTGCGGACACTTACAAATCTGGGAATAAGATGGATCTAAGTTGGTTCCAATCATAGACGCCCACATTAAAATTATGTTTTCAATTATATGAGAAAAGATGTTGAAATTAAAGCTCATTTAAACCTTTAACTCAAGATGCTATTTTTTTTCACTTTCAATCGAGATTATTTTTTCAATGTGAATCCCTATGACTTATGGTTTGTTAGTCCCCAAACAGGACTTGATGGAGTATGTCTTGCATTACCTCTTTTAATAGGTGTAATAGGCTCAGTCTAAGAGAATATGTCACCCTCTGGAGTCCTTGCATATTTATCAAATCTTACTAAAACATATGTGGGAGGTTTTGGGGTTAAAATTATAGGATTACACACAATTTATTCAACAACTCCAATTGTACCATTATCAAGCCCTACATGAGCCCATAAGTTTGAAATAAGCATCACCCTAATTCCAACTAAAATAGCAATTCAACTTCCAGTGGTCCTCATCTACTTTAGTAGAAGAGTTGCTTCTTACTCTTATAGTAACACTCCATGCAATAGGGTGATATAAAGATCTCAAACAACATTTATTGTGATTGTGGACATCATCATTTGTTGCACATCTAATGTATGACCCTATCAAATAATTTTCTTTTGGAACCATTTAAATAAGTATATGTACAAGGCATTATCAATTCCCAATGTTTCGCAATTCGAATTATATCTCTAACATTCATTAATAGATCGCAACAATGATTTTAATTATGACTTTCTTCACCTTTCTTGAACATTGTATCAAGAGTCGTAACTGCTTTGATTAAGTTCCATATTTATCTCGTAGGACATTTACATGCATATACAAGGTTATTCATAACATGGGGAATTTTTTCCAAATGCCTAGACAAATATAATTGATCTCTCTCCAAAAATAACAAATGAATTTTTAGGGAAATCTTAACAAAGTCGAGCATCAATTCGTATTGACATTTCCCCCCTATAAAACTCATCTCATTGATAAGGATATATTTGTCATGTTTCGTTTCTTCTTGTAAGTGAATTAAATGTGATGTTTGCGAAGTGTTCATGTCTGCACAAGTATATGAAGTGAAAAGTCCATTATTGATGCAGATATGTTGAATGTGCAACATTAATCAGGGCCAAAAGGAGCAAATGGATCTTCTTAGGAAAAGATTCAATGTTAAGGATCTATTTATCAAGTCCGATCAAGTAAGGCTACTTGGTATCAGTAGAGTCCCCCAGTAAATATTCAATAGTTTTATATTGTTGTCTTTGTGGTTAGGCTCTTTTTCATTCGATATTTTGTCTTCTTTATTCACCCCTTTGTTCTCGATTGATATGTTCTCACCAATTCTCTCTTTAATATTGTTGGCACTAAACACTAGACCAAAGGTTTAGCACATGGGCCAGCAATAGAGTTCACTAGTATCGACATTTTCAATACCTTATAAAGGATAAGGTCTCGTCAAATACACTATTGAACATTACAAAGACAAATCTAAATGATAAAGAAATCAGACATTAATCCTGAACATACATTAAGTCATCACCTATCATTCATCATCCATGAAAGACAATACATAAAAAAGACATCACACAGAAATAACAGTGCTCAATTTTTTTAAAAGGGGGAACCAACACATAACCCATTCCAAGAGGAACATTACATATAGTTATTCTTATCACTCCCTATCAACAACCCCTCATCTATCTCAACAAGAATAACAATAATGATAGTACTAATTTTAGCAACCCCAACTCTTCAGGCTCTCTACCCTTATATATACATCTTCAAGTTGATTACAAGGTGGCACAACCAATACAAAATTCATTTCTTGAATGGCATGTAAGAAACCCTATGTGTGGTATACAAGCAATCTATGCAGTTTATCACAATAGTGCGTAGAAAACCCAAGGCATGCAAGCTCCAACTTCACGCAGAAGTCTCAAAATTGAAAAATAGGGCACCCACAATCCCCTAATGAAAATCCTTGTCTCGTCTTCAGAACAATTGAAATCAATTTTGCAAAATAGGACCCAAATATGGAAGCTCTTGCTTCATTTTCTCACGCAAGTCGGTAAATGTCTTAGTCACTATAGCATATAAAAAGTGAATGTTCTAAATACACCAATGGTCTTAAAAATTGCTTATTGAGTGACTTGTGTAGGGATGGGCTTCAACTTCTAAATTATCTAAACATCTCTAATTGCAAGCTCCTAGGAATCAATAAAATATACACATTTCTTCTTTGCAACCCCTAAAGGAGTGTCACTTTCCCAATTAATTGTTTCTCAACATGAGCTATTATAGTGATTTGTTTTGATAAATATATTATTTCTACCATAAAAGTTGTGTGTGCACTAATTGATAGATATTTCAAACTTTTCTGCTTCTCATCCACCTAAGTTTCCATAGTCTTAATATTATTCTGTTTTACTTAAATTTCCAACAGAATCTTTAAATTACTCCATAACTTAAAACTAGTATCTGCTAAGCCTGAAATCTTGGCCATGTCATTCTTTCCTCTTTGAAATGTTTTTTCAATCTCATTCAATTTCTTCTCTAACTCTATTTTTTCCTATGTGGGAACTTTTTAAATGTTTTTCTCTAATTTCTAGTTCATAGTGCATAGAGTTTAATAAGCTTTCTTGGCTTTGGTAACTTTCTCTTACATAGTGGTAGGGGAGTGTAGTGAAAGCTAAAATTAATTTAAAATTTCAATTGGATATACCAAGAAATATAAATATTGAATGTATAACGTGAAGAAATATAAATACTAAATGTATAAAGTGATGAGTGATTATTACAATGAGCCTCATGATGATATACTTATATGCATTGATTAGTTATAAGGTGAAGGGGTGTGATCCCTTTGACCTTTCATTAGCCTACTTATATTATCATCATCATCATCATCATCATCATCATCATTATTATTATAACATTTCCACCCTCTTAATGAATGCTTTGTTCTCAAAGCATACTAAATATGATTCCCTCTAGTTGAGCATGTTTCCATGGTGGAGTCATGTTTGTATGGTTTTAGGGGTTTAACATCATTCCTTCTTTGAGTGTTGGCAAGGTCCCTTTGCATTGTTTGCATCATATTCTGAAGTCATTTAACCTAGTTGTTTAAATTAAAACCGTGATGCTTCTTTGTAACATATTTTCCTTGCTTCTATTGTTGTATGTTCATTTGTGCCTCTTGCATTTTTTTCATTAGTTGTAATTCATTCTTCTTGAGAGTGGAAAATTTGACAACAT
>JZKD02S1888113.1:380969-400669 GCA_000966675.3 Picea glauca | reverse complement strand
TCTTGTTCATCGACAATGGCAGCTGCAGAATGAAGATGATGAATATGAAATACATATAGATGCCTGTGGTTCTTCAATTTGTATAGTTTATGGTGATGGTGTTCCAAAGAACAAACCAATCTTGCTGTTGCCATCACATAAGTTGACACTGTCCACCATGGTATATCTCAAAAGTTCATACCCTTGAAACTGCATCATGGAGTCCATTGCCCAACTTAGAATTTAAACCAATTCTATGCCTATTAAGTATCCACATTTTTAAGTCGAACCTGTATATAAAGCTTTCTGTTTCAAATTCATCTGTTATTCCTCTGAGATATTTTTGGAATGGCACCGTTATCCGAGTGGTCAGTTGCGCTTCTTTGGTACCAAAACTTAAGAAAATAATTGAATTTTTTCCCAAAGAATGAACCACTACTAGCTCTCACCTATGAAAGCATTGACAGGATTTCTCTGCGCACTTGAAACAGTTGAAATATTTGCCGCGGCAATCATGCAGATTTCAGCATTGAATTGGTCAGAAAAGTGAGTTGCTACCAAAATTTTTACACAGTGGCAAATCCTTGGTCGAAGGTCTACCATTCGCATTAATGTAATTGAATCTTTTACTCTTCTCGACATTCGAAATTTTGAATCGCATCTTTCTTCTAAATGGAATCTCGTTTGTATTCCTAATTAGATTTTACGATGTTGCAATGCTCCATCAAACGTAGATCTATGTTATCCCCAAATTTATCAATGTAGATTTCATAGATTCCATATTGATGAATGTAGATATATATTGTCGCCAAATCAATCTGTTGTAAGAGGGATCGATTTTTTTTTTTAATTGCATACATTTTTTAGAATGTTGAGCAAAGTTTTAAACTTCAAATTTAGAATGCAAATGCAAAGGTTTAAACTTTTAAGGGATTTGATCCGTGCGGACACTTACAAATCTGGGAATAAGATGGATCTAAGTTGGTTCCAATCATAGACGCCCACATTAAAATTATGTTTTCAATTATATGAGAAAAGATGTTGAAATTAAAGCTCATTTAAACCTTTAACTCAAGATGCTATTTTTTTTCACTTTCAATCGAGATTATTTTTTCAATGTGAATCCCTATGACTTATGGTTTGTTAGTCCCCAAACAGGACTTGATGGAGTATGTCTTGCATTACCTCTTTTAATAGGTGTAATAGGCTCAGTCTAAGAGAATATGTCACCCTCTGGAGTCCTTGCATATTTATCAAATCTTACTAAAACATATGTGGGAGGTTTTGGGGTTAAAATTATAGGATTACACACAATTTATTCAACAACTCCAATTGTACCATTATCAAGCCCTACATGAGCCCATAAGTTTGAAATAAGCATCACCCTAATTCCAACTAAAATAGCAATTCAACTTCCAGTGGTCCTCATCTACTTTAGTAGAAGAGTTGCTTCTTACTCTTATAGTAACACTCCATGCAATAGGGTGATATAAAGATCTCAAACAACATTTATTGTGATTGTGGACATCATCATTTGTTGCACATCTAATGTATGACCCTATCAAATAATTTTCTTTTGGAACCATTTAAATAAGTATATGTACAAGGCATTATCAATTCCCAATGTTTCGCAATTCGAATTATATCTCTAACATTCATTAATAGATCGCAACAATGATTTTAATTATGACTTTCTTCACCTTTCTTGAACATTGTATCAAGAGTCGTAACTGCTTTGATTAAGTTCCATATTTATCTCGTAGGACATTTACATGCATATACAAGGTTATTCATAACATGGGGAATTTTTTCCAAATGCCTAGACAAATATAATTGATCTCTCTCCAAAAATAACAAATGAATTTTTAGGGAAATCTTAACAAAGTCGAGCATCAATTCGTATTGACATTTCCCCCCTATAAAACTCATCTCATTGATAAGGATATATTTGTCATGTTTCGTTTCTTCTTGTAAGTGAATTAAATGTGATGTTTGCGAAGTGTTCATGTCTGCACAAGTATATGAAGTGAAAAGTCCATTATTGATGCAGATATGTTGAATGTGCAACATTAATCAGGGCCAAAAGGAGCAAATGGATCTTCTTAGGAAAAGATTCAATGTTAAGGATCTATTTATCAAGTCCGATCAAGTAAGGCTACTTGGTATCAGTAGAGTCCCCCAGTAAATATTCAATAGTTTTATATTGTTGTCTTTGTGGTTAGGCTCTTTTTCATTCGATATTTTGTCTTCTTTATTCACCCCTTTGTTCTCGATTGATATGTTCTCACCAATTCTCTCTTTAATATTGTTGGCACTAAACACTAGACCAAAGGTTTAGCACATGGGCCAGCAATAGAGTTCACTAGTATCGACATTTTCAATACCTTATAAAGGATAAGGTCTCGTCAAATACACTATTGAACATTACAAAGACAAATCTAAATGATAAAGAAATCAGACATTAATCCTGAACATACATTAAGTCATCACCTATCATTCATCATCCATGAAAGACAATACATAAAAAAGACATCACACAGAAATAACAGTGCTCAATTTTTTTAAAAGGGGGAACCAACACATAACCCATTCCAAGAGGAACATTACATATAGTTATTCTTATCACTCCCTATCAACAACCCCTCATCTATCTCAACAAGAATAACAATAATGATAGTACTAATTTTAGCAACCCCAACTCTTCAGGCTCTCTACCCTTATATATACATCTTCAAGTTGATTACAAGGTGGCACAACCAATACAAAATTCATTTCTTGAATGGCATGTAAGAAACCCTATGTGTGGTATACAAGCAATCTATGCAGTTTATCACAATAGTGCGTAGAAAACCCAAGGCATGCAAGCTCCAACTTCACGCAGAAGTCTCAAAATTGAAAAATAGGGCACCCACAATCCCCTAATGAAAATCCTTGTCTCGTCTTCAGAACAATTGAAATCAATTTTGCAAAATAGGACCCAAATATGGAAGCTCTTGCTTCATTTTCTCACGCAAGTCGGTAAATGTCTTAGTCACTATAGCATATAAAAAGTGAATGTTCTAAATACACCAATGGTCTTAAAAATTGCTTATTGAGTGACTTGTGTAGGGATGGGCTTCAACTTCTAAATTATCTAAACATCTCTAATTGCAAGCTCCTAGGAATCAATAAAATATACACATTTCTTCTTTGCAACCCCTAAAGGAGTGTCACTTTCCCAATTAATTGTTTCTCAACATGAGCTATTATAGTGATTTGTTTTGATAAATATATTATTTCTACCATAAAAGTTGTGTGTGCACTAATTGATAGATATTTCAAACTTTTCTGCTTCTCATCCACCTAAGTTTCCATAGTCTTAATATTATTCTGTTTTACTTAAATTTCCAACAGAATCTTTAAATTACTCCATAACTTAAAACTAGTATCTGCTAAGCCTGAAATCTTGGCCATGTCATTCTTTCCTCTTTGAAATGTTTTTTCAATCTCATTCAATTTCTTCTCTAACTCTATTTTTTCCTATGTGGGAACTTTTTAAATGTTTTTCTCTAATTTCTAGTTCATAGTGCATAGAGTTTAATAAGCTTTCTTG
The DNA here is from genome assembly GCA_000966675.3 of Picea glauca. Classification (NCBI taxonomy): domain Eukaryota; kingdom Viridiplantae; phylum Streptophyta; class Pinopsida; order Pinales; family Pinaceae; genus Picea; species Picea glauca. Next base: position 397,098 of record JZKD02S1888113.1, on the reverse strand, counting down.
GCTTTGGTAACTTTCTCTTACATAGTGGTAGGGGAGTGTAGTGAAAGCTAAAATTAATTTAAAATTTCAATTGGATATACCAAGAAATATAAATATTGAATGTATAACGTGAAGAAATATAAATACTAAATGTATAAAGTGATGAGTGATTATTACAATGAGCCTCATGATGATATACTTATATGCATTGATTAGTTATAAGGTGAAGGGGTGTGATCCCTTTGACCTTTCATTAGCCTACTTATATTATCATCATCATCATCATCATCATCATCATCATTATTATTATAACATTTCCACCCTCTTAATGAATGCTTTGTTCTCAAAGCATACTAAATATGATTCCCTCTAGTTGAGCATGTTTCCATGGTGGAGTCATGTTTGTATGGTTTTAGGGGTTTAACATCATTCCTTCTTTGAGTGTTGGCAAGGTCCCTTTGCATTGTTTGCATCATATTCTGAAGTCATTTAACCTAGTTGTTTAAATTAAAACCGTGATGCTTCTTTGTAACATATTTTCCTTGCTTCTATTGTTGTATGTTCATTTGTGCCTCTTGCATTTTTTTCATTAGTTGTAATTCATTCTTCTTGAGAGTGGAAAATTTGACAACATATAATTTATAATGTTGACCTTGCTAATTAAACTGCATGAACTTTTCTTCAAGGTTTGTGGTATAAATGTCTAATTGCATCAACCATTTTGCACTTAGCACCATATCGGTTTCTTCGAGCAGTAGAGTGTAAAGTGCTACTTTTTTTTCCAATTATTGTATTTGAATTGAGACTTTATGACATCTTCCTACTTCTTTGACCTTTTATCCATTAGTGGCCTCAACGGCGAGGTACTTGGTGGGGTACACAAAAAGGTTTAGTTGTTTAGCAATAATCATTTCTATACAATTATGAATACTACCAAAATCTACAAGTACCATTATATTACTATCTTTTATGACTCCTTTAAGCTTCAGGGTCTTAGGTTGTGATCTCCCCATCATGGTTTCTAGTGGAACTATGGGCTTGCTTTCTTTCTTCCTTGGAACCTATATCTTATGAACCTTTCTGAGACATGGTGATGTTGATTAATTGGGTTGGTTGTCATTGATGTCAACCCTTGAATCAAGTTCAATAGTAAATTTCGGTAGCCCAACAATATGGTTAAGGGATATAAGTTTGTTTGATGTCTAATGGTATGAAGGTTAGTATATTTGCAGGTAAAAATATTCTATATGGATAGTACATGTCATGCCATTTCTGGTGATATGTGGAACGCCACATAACTCCTCACAGTTAGAGAGTTATGGCCTTGTGAAGTTGGAGAACCCTCATGAGTTATCTAGAAGTCAAAGAAGTCAAAACTATTCTAGAAGCTCCTAGAATAAGTTGACTAGTCAAGTGAGTGGAACTAGGAGTTAATCATGGGTTAAGTTGTTGAAAATAAGAAAATAATTAAAAATAAATTAGTTGCAACTAGAAGTGGAGAATTTACTATTTGTAGCAAAGTGGGTTAGAAGTGAACAAGTGCTTAGAAGTGGGTTAGCCCTAAAAGAAGGAAATTGGGTTAAGTTGGTTAGAAGGTAACCCCTTGAGGAAGCTACATGGAAGTATAAATAAAAGAGTAAGGCTCTCTTATTAACACCTATTGAACACATTGAATATATATTATTGTGTATGGTTTATTGCAGGTACTCATTGATACATATGAAGTTGCACAAGTCTGAGGTAGTATGAAGGGTTGATGGCAAAAGTTTCGGAATTACAGAAAATACTAAAAAAACCTTATTTAGGTGTACGCGGGCTGCAGTGGAGCAGAGAACATATTTACATGGGCTGGCAGTATAATAGGGCATGCACATGAGGGTAAAACCCTAAAAACTTGAGAAGATGAAGATGCCAAGTCTCTAGAGTCTGAAAGCAAGATCACAGGAAGGTCTACAATGATCATGTACATCAGATCTATCTACTAGTTCAAAAGGTATGTCTTATTTCTATGAGTAGTTGGATTTTGTTATCTACATGAGAAATGGTTATGGGGGTTTAAGGATTTTCCCTAGAGAGATTAGTGGCTGCATGGGACTTTCTGTATAAGTCATATCTACAGAAATAGAGTACTTGTATAATCAATATTTATCATTGATATATCTTGTTAGTGTTGAGACACATCTTGTATTTCTTGAGATATGGTTAAGGGTTTTTGTGGTACATGGTTGAGAGCTTGTATTTGTGAAGTGGTTGATGTATTTAAAGGTTGTATATCAGAAAGGGTGTGATGTCTAGTTCATGTGAGGATCATTATACTTATTCTTGATTATACTTGTATGGCACATAACTAGAGAGATATAGATACATTTGGTTAAGGGATATGTATGAGGATGTATGCACAGGGCATAACTACAGGTTACACACAGTGACAGGTTGTAGATTGAGTTGACAAGAGGCAACAGAGTGTCTAATTTTCAACAAAAGTGGAAAACCCTTGTTTCATACACTACAAGGAAAATACCTTCTAGCGAAGGTTTCTAGTGTTACAAAATTGGAAAAAATTGTCAAAAAAACCTTCACTACAACATTTGTTATCGATAGCGGATGTTTTTTCGGATACTATAACGGAAGTTGATTATAAATAAAAAAAATATGGGTTGTTGTAGGTGTTAGAGGATGTTTACAAATAGGTTTGTTTGTATAAGGCACAAGCACCGGTGCATACATACACCTACATCATCGGTGTTGTCCACTTAACTTCAAGCACCGGGGTAGTAAAATATGAAAACACCGGGGCATTAAAATATTTAAGCATCGAGGCATTTGTCTTATAAGCACCAGGGCTTTAACATCAAAACACACCTAGAGAATTAAATATAATTAAGAATCGAGGCTTTCTACATAGAAAACACTTGTGCGTTATTAATAAGAAGGCACCGATGTTGTATAAAATAACATGCATCGGTGCATTACAGGGGAAAACGCCCCGGTGCATTAAAAATTGAAAGCAACGGTGATTTTCATTAAATAACAAGTTTCGATGCTTATCAATAACACAATAGCACCGGTGCATATCAATAACACATACACATCGGTGCTTCGTATAAGATTAACACAATGATGGCCAAATTTTTAATTTAATTTTGTAGTATTAAATTAATATTGAAACCAGTGCTAATTGATTACATAAAAGCACCGGTGTGAATTTCATATGAAATGCATCGGTGAGTTTTAATATTAAATGCGCCAATGAGATTAATAATTAAAATACATTGAGAAACATCGACCTGTGATAGTACAATTATTGTTTTTTTTTTAATTCCATCATTTATCAAAAAAATTACATATATCTTATATTTTGATTAGTGAATTTGGATATGATGTTTGGATTAATTTGTTATATCATCAGATTTTTTATCTCTTCATTATAATATTTAATCATCCATATATTTAATCAACGATGTAACATTTCACAATGACATTGGACAATGCAATAAAATAAATTAAAACATATTTTATTATATGAATAAGAGGGTCTTTGTCATACAAAATGGGACACTTATCGGTAATCCCTTGTCTTTCAATTGGGATACTATGTCCATTACATTAAACAAAAATGTTTGATTTTCACAGACAATTATTTCAAAAAAATACAATTGCAACTTGCATTGATATCCAAATATGTTGTTCATCATTATTCACTGGAACTCTTGTTAGTGCTCGAGCTACTTCCATGCCTTGGGTTATTTTGTTGAATGTTTGGTTGATTGTCTTGATTGTTTTGTTCTTCTTGAAGTTCCATCTACAAACATAAAAATAAACTGCAATGAGTCTATCTACATTGGTGAGAATAATGAAAATTGAAATAAATAATATACATGAATGTAAATTGAAAAGCGACGTACCTCCAAAGCAAGAAGTGACTCATGAATCATACACATATGTTCAAAATTATATCTCATGCCTTGTTTCAACAATTCTTTTGTTGGCTCAGTTCCATAATTTGTTTCCTACAAGTTTTATACCCCATAATAAATCATAGATTTAATATAAATTATTATTTTTGTTTCATTAATTATAAAATAATGGAAGTAAAAAAACATAGATTATACTTACAAATTCGACAATTAATTTTTTATATGCCAACATATACTCACAACCCTTAATTAACCCAATGTCAATCAATTTTGTTAATGGCTCTTCTTTGTATGTTAGCACCTGTTTGAAGACATTCAAGGATGGTTGTTGTAAAACAACTTAAAATATACAAAAAAAAAACTTATGTTTTTATAAGGAAATAACAATTACTCACAAACTTTGCTATCAACCCTTTTCTTCCTTGTTGTCCAATTTTATGTGCAGAATGAGTTCCATTTTCTTTTCTTTTCTATAAGAGAATATTTGAAAATCAATATTTAATGTATAATTAATTATTTGCACCTAATAGAAAAATTTAATGACTACATACATTTGAAACACGTTGTTGAGATAGCTCCTCTTGTGATGCAATTATGTCCAATTCTTTGACCATCTCCTTGTACACTTTTTTGGACATTCCTACTGGAATATTTTGGATATCAACTCGTTGGTCCTCTGGGATTTTCATAATTTTCCTGAAAAAATAACAAGAAAATAAAGTATTTTTACATTGATATATGAAAAATAAATATCACAAAATTGATATATTAATAAATGAATACTTTGTAATATATATCTATATATCTATATCTATATCTATATCTATATATATATATATATTCTAAAAAAATGTTTTTAGGTATATTACTTTTTGAATGATTCTTTTTTGTTGTTGTATGTTTTTGTTATTGCAAGTCTGACAGGTCTCATTGACCATTGCTCTGGAAATGCTTCCTATAGTTTAAATATAACCTAGTTCTTGGAATCATTGGATTGATTTCTATATTGTAAGTGGAAAGTAGTCTATACGTTCATTCCACTATATCCCTCATAGTTTTGTACAAGTTTTCTCCCCTTTGATTAATCTCCAACACCACTCCAGATGAGCTAAGGACCAATTCATCATCATTTACATCTTTCATATTAATTAATTTTGTTTTTTTTATAATAACATTTTGTTCCCTCGTTGTTGGTGCCTGTAGAACAATTTTTTTTTTTTAAGTAAAAAAGAGGGTAGATCCTATTATATCATTGGCAAAAATAAACATATGTCCTTAGGCTGCCATTTGTTCCACCAAGTTAGCAGAAGTCGGAATAGTTGGTAGCCTTGGATATCCATGTCCAAAAGAAGTGGTCTGCCATCTTCCTTGCCTATAGGAAACTAGGACAGGCAACGACCTATAGTTTGTACATTAACCAGGAAGACATAAAATGAAACTAGATTAAACAGTAAAAATTCTGAGCTAACTGAATCCATAGCCATAACCAGAAGAAATTACCCATTGGCCCCCAAGGTGGCCATGTCGACATCTTCATTTTGAGATCCATTCCGAGTTGGCAGAGCATAAGGTCGTGCACAAGTCAGACATCTTTTCCCTGCTGGCGCATTGGAGAAGGCGTCGTACAACATGTCTATGCGGTGGCTCATGAGTGTGCCATGATAGACCTGGTCTGCCATCTGGCTTCTCATATCAAACATCAATTCTAAATGCCCTGGGTGGAAGAAGGGTAGTGGGACATGCCATTGTTCCTGCACAATTGATATGGGAGGTGGCACAAGGACCTCGCCACCCTCCTTCGACATGCCACCCACCTTAATCTCTGAAGCCTCACTTGTTTCTGCCCTGTTTTGTTGTTCCATTGTTGTGCTCTAGCCTTGTTCCCTGCCTGCTTCCCCTGTTCCTTATTGCTCTCTGTGGCTCTGGAAGAATTGTAACCAGCTGCGAGTGCAACATTCTGAGAGGCCATATGGAGGAGCTCTTTCGAAAACTCCTCCTCGACGTAGCAGATGTGGAACTCCTCCAATTGGGCCTACATGGTGTTGTGTTCTAGGAATCCACAATGAATGCCTATTGGCTTCCTCAGAGAGGTTGCTTGGAGGCTGCCAATTTTCTGGCATTGTGAAAATAAGAGGCTCCAGAGGAATCTTTATGGGCTCCTCTGGGATGACCTCCTCCACATACACCATGGGAGGCGACCACGCCATCCTTTCCCTATGCGCAATCTGAGTTTGGGCCATGGATAATGCTCTCTCCAACCACTGTTATCTCTTCTATCTCACATCCAAGGTGTACCAGGCTAAGCCGTGTTGTGGATTTTCCCTCTCCCTTGGCATTGAGATGGCAATTCGAATGACTAAGTTGTAGGGGGTGTTTCGGTGGCCACACTAGAGATCAAAATTTCTATCCTGGTGCGAGTCAAAGGAGATATGGAGAGAGTCAAGGAAAGTCTAGATGATAATAGGGAGGAGCGATGAAACAAGTTCCATTATTACCCCCCCAACAGTTTTCAGTTTGTTCACACGAGGGAAAAGTACCATGGTGTGAGGCTAGTGGTTAAGGCTTGCTCCCATCCTTAATGACAAGGGGATGGGACCTAACCTGCCTTATTTATGGCTTGGACTAGCTCCGTGCTATGTGTCACTGATGTGCTATGTGTCACCCCATCCGGGGTTGGGAAGTCCATTTTGTATAAGTCATGGCATTGGTCTAAGAGATCAGTGCAAGGTGAAGTTTGGGCTTTCCAGTGGATCTGCTCGATCTTGGTATCCACAACTTCATTTTCCAAGAAATATGCTACTTTATTTGCTTCCCTTTTCACATGAGAAGGGATTATGGTAAGACTAGGATGTAGGAGGGAGCCAAAATCCTCCAAGAGTCCTGAGAGTCTCCAGTTGGGTGAGATTTCCAGGGGGTGTTCTCCATGAAGAATTTTGGTTATGAGCTGGATGATGATCTGGGAATCCTCCTCCATAATGATCTTATTGAAATGATTGTATGTTGCAACCTTAATTCCTCTTAGGAGACTCTAGAGCTCAACGACATTGTTTGTGTTGTCGTCGAGAAATCCTGCTACTAGGTGAAGGATTTCTCCATTTGAGTTCCTAAGGATTGCCCCAAAACCCATTGGTCCTGGATTTCCTTTTGCTGCCCCATAGAAATTTGTCTTTATAAATCCATTTGGTGGGGGGGTGGGGCAGGTGGTCGGGTTGCTCATTTGGGAGCTGACCATTTCGATAGTGGGCATGTTAGCTAGACTGAGTTGCCAATTTTGACGAATGAATTGCTCCCCCGGACTGCATTTTAGGTCCTCAGGTGTCCATTGTCTGCTTTTGATCATTTCTCGGATTATATTCATGACTCTTACCCAAGTGAGGGTGGGGGGGGAAGCCTTTGACTGGAATATCCTTTTATTTCTTTCATTCCAAATTTGCAAGAGGGTGAAGCCCGGGAGGAGCTGTCAGATGCGGGAGAGAATTGGGTTCTGAAAGGAGAGTGAATCCTAATTCTCTATAGTGTCACTGATAATGTTTATGTTTCGATTAGAATGACACATTATTTGGGATCCTAGGCCCCAGATTGACTGGCTGTAGTGACAATTGTTAAAATGGTGTTCTGTCATTTCCTCCTATTGCTTACAAAGGTTGCAGATTGATGGGCCTATGAAACCCCTCTTTTTGAGATTGTCCTAGGTGAGGATGTGGTTTTGAGCTGTAAGCCACAGGAAGATGAAAACTTTAAGCTAGAGTGAGGAATTCCAGATATTGACCTAGATACTCTCTTTAGCGTGATTATGATAGTTTCCCTCCAAGTAGTAGGCCTCTTTGACCGAAAAATTGCTTGTAGTAGAGTGCCCCCATTTGAGAATATCCAGACCTACCCAAGTAGAGATTTTCCTATGGTTTGCACAAACTTTCCAGGCTTGGAGATCTGTTTCCCCTGAGACGTGTAGTTCTAGGTGTTTTATCTTCCAATTATGCTAGGGAAGGTTCCCGTCGAACATTCGCTAGAGATCCTTAACCCATATAAATATGTTAGGTTGTAGTGTCTGCCTAAGGGGGTTAAGTTCTTCCAGTGTGGCTAGAGGTGATTGCTATTGCCAAGATTCCTTCTAGAATAAAGCACTTTCCCTATTCCTGATTTCCCAAAAAGCATATTTCTGAACTAAATGTCTTTTGTGTCAGGGTGTGTTCCAGATATTAGATCCCTGAATTTGGTCATTGAATCTGATTAGTTGGTTTTCTTGGGTGGTCGGGGCATACTTCTGTTTCCATATTTGTGCCCATGGTTCTATGGGGTGCTTAAGCCACCTCCACCACATTTTAGCTTCCATAACTTGAATGAGCTTTCCTGGGTCATGAAGCCCTAATCCTCCTAAATATTTGGGTTTGCAGAGCTTATCCCAGCCCACAGGTTGGTGTCCAAGCCATAAGAAGTTGTTTTGTATGTTCCTGATGGCCCGAATAACCAATTTAGGCACTACTAGAGAAGTGAATAGGTAAGTTGGCAAGGCTTGCAGGACTGACTTGAGGAGCACCATTCTAGCTGCAATATTAAGAGGTCTGAAGGTCCATTTGTTGAGCATGTTGGAAATGAAGAGAAGAAGAATGTCCCAGGAGATGGAGCGCGTAGGCACTCCTGTGAGGGGTATTCCAAGATAATTGGATGGAAGGGAGCTTTTGGGTATGCCTAGGAGGCAGGAAATGTGATTCTGCACAGTGACCGACGTGTTGAAGAAGTAGATTTTAGACTTATCAAGGTTGAGGGCCATACCTGAAGCCTCCGTAAAGTCAAAGAGAATGGAGTTTATATTGGTGGCTTCTTGAGTTGTAGGGGTGTTCAAAAGGAGGGTGTCATCAACGAACTAGCTATGTGAGGGGGTTGGTTGAATATTGTGTAGGGGGAGGCCTTTAAGGGAGCCTTCTAGGACTTTCGCCTTAAGGTAGCGTCCCAGGCCTTCCGCCATTAAAATGAAGAGGAGGGGAGACAAAGGGTCTCCTTGACATATACCCCTGGTAGGAGAGAAGGATTGTGAGGGCATTCCATTGAACAGTATGGAAAATAAGCCTAAAGAGGTGAGCTTTAATATCCAGTTCACCCACTGTCTGTCGAAGCCAAAGGATTCTAGCATGGAGCACATGTACTGCGAACTCATTTTATCGAAATCTTTTGAAAGGTCGAGTTTGATGACCATACCTGGGATCTTGGTCGTTTTCAGCGAGTGAATTACCTCGTGAGCTAGGATGATGTTGTCCATGATTTGTTTTCCTTCCATGTAGCCTGCTTGTTCTTTGGAGATGACAAAAGGAAGGATTGGCTTAAGATGAGTGGCTATCACCTTTGTGATGATTTTGTAAATGATGTTGCATAGGGAAATTAGTATGTACTGCTTGGGATAAGTGAATCTCTCCTCTTTCGGGATGAGGGTAAGAAAAGTGGCATTGAGGGTAGAGAAGACTTGACCCAAGGTTCTAGATTCCTCCACAACCTGAAAAACCTCTTCCCTGATTAAATCCCAATAGTTATGAAAGAAGTCTGTTGTGAAGTCGTCTGGACCAAGCGCTTTCCCCGAGGGAATTTATTTGATTGCATGGTCCACTTCCTCTTAGGTGATAGGGTATCATTAAGGATTGATTCTTCTCCTAAGTTACCAGTGAGGGAATGTGCCTAGTTATTTTCTCAATTGCTTCCTCCCTGTCCTCATTGGTTTCTGTTAGAAGCTCTTTGTAGTAGGTGGTTAGTTCCTCGACAATTTGGTTGTGTTCTCTTATGGGTTACCTTGATCATCCTCTAGCTGAGTGATCCTAATTATGTATCTGCGATGCACCATTGTTCTATGGAATAAATTGGTGTTCCTCTCGCCCTCTTTAAGCCATTAAACCCTGGATTTATGACACCAAAGGATTTCTTCTTGATTTTTTTGTTCTTCTAATTCTGCTTGAAGCTCCTCCTCTTCCTTCATTACATATGTGGTCTCGATTCCTGAGATGAAGGTTTGTTGTAGAGCTTCCATTCTATTTTCAATTTCCTTCATGCGTTGAAATATGTTCCCAAAGGTGGTTTTATTCCAAAGCTTCAGATGTTGCTTGAATTTTTTGAGGCGCTGTTGGAATTTATACATGCAAGTGTCATTCTCTATTTATGCATGGGCCCACCAAGACTTTGCTAGTCGATGAAAGTTAGGGTGGGAGAGCCATAATTTCTCAAATCTGAATGGTTTGAATTTTGGTGTTTCTCCCGTGTCTAGAAAAAATTAGATGGGCTAGTGGTCCGAGCCTGCTTTTGGAAGAATGTTGGCCTCTATGGCAGGGTCCTCCTCTAGCAGGGATTCCTCTACAAGGAAGCGGTCTAGCCGACATGCAACCTGTTGATGCCTTGATTTTCGATTGGACCAGGTGGAAATTCCATTTTGGGATTCTATATCAACTAGATTTAGCTGGTCAATGAGGTTTTTGAACTTACCACTGTCTTTCTCCAGCCATTTGGTTCCACCAATTTTCTCCTCCAGAGTCAGGATCATATTGAAGTCTCCTCCAAACACCCAGTTGGGTGTGCTCTGTTATAACCCTATAATTCATAGGATCAACTGGTGAATGAAATTTTATCTCTTTAAGTGTTTTTGTTTGTCAAATGATTTTCCATTCTGCAAATAATTTGAAAAAAGAAAAAGAAAAGAGAAAGAAAAAGAAAAGAGAAAGAAAAAGAAAAAGAAAAAGAAAAAGAAAAGAAAGAAAAAGAATAAAAGAGGGCATAAAAGAAACTCAATAGAGCCCCATGCAATAACAATCATTTGGTCCATACCGTTCAAGCATGGCCAAGTTCTTTTAAATTGGTGTTGATAGGAGTAGTGAATAAGCTTGGCTAAACCGTTTAATCTTAGCCAGGCGATTTAGTTTAGCTAGTGAATAAATTTGACCAAACTGCCTAATCTTGGTCAGATAACCTCATGATAGAATAATTTCTTAGTCCAACAATTTAATCTGGGCTAATTGTCATAGGTAATTAGGTTAGAGCATAGGGTAGTTTGCTTTACCTCAATAAAACAAGCATGATGATCAATGTTGAACCATAACTTTGAGGTTTAAAGGCTTGATGTTTAACCCCCATGGTGATAAAGACAGGGAAAGCTTGGGCAAACCCACAAAATGCACTTATCGTAAGTTTTTGAGAAAATATGATTTTGCACTCACCGAATAAAGACCGCGCATAGATGAACGACTAGAGAGCGGGCGCCCAGATCTATGGTTGACAAGTCTTTCCAGACCCCCCTGACCATTCTACCTTTAACGGTGGTGGGGGGGGGATCCGAAATTAGAGATAACGAAGGCACACATCTAAATGGCTGAGGCGTCGATGCTTTCATCAACGACTGAGATTGAATTCTGGACCCCCCCGACCGTTATAATTTCAATGGTGGTGGGGGGGTCCGGAATGTTAGTTAAATATCACACACAGATCTATGGTCCAGGGGCAGGCGCGCTGATGGACGTCTCATATTGTTTTTCGGACCCCCCTGACCATTCTGTTTTTAACAGAGGGGGGGGGGGGTTCAGAATGGAATTTTTTTCTGGTGGCCCCCTTTTCCTCTACGTGGCAAGAATCCATTGGGTCAGAGTTCCACTGCCTCCCACGGTCTGACATACCCTGTCACCCCATGATGTCATTTTCCACGTTCTCCCCTAAAGATCACATCTCATTACTCTGTCCGTCCTCTCACCCTGTTACAAGTCCTTTCACCATGGTCAAGTCCCAATTGACTCCCTCCACATCACCCAGTCGTATATGTTAGTCATTGTCACTTTCCATCTCATGCTCCAAATGACCTGTTGGCAATTAATTACAGGCTAACCTATCTGTTAGCCTGCTGAGCTGTCTCCCGCGCCCAATGGGTATCTGTTTTCTCAAAACTTCCTTCACCCTTCATTCCCCCATCATTCACCCTGTCACCACACTAGAGAGAATCTTTCCCCGTTTTCCTCTCCATTTCAGTCAGTTGTCCAAAGCCACAGTCTTCCCTGCTAACTTTTTGTTTTAATTGCAGGTATTGTTACAGTGATGGTGCCAAAATCAAAGAAAACAGAGGCTGAGGAAAATCCTTTCCTCCCGCCTCCTGTTGACCTCGATAGGATCCCTCTAGCCGACAAAGACCATTTAATCATAGACACCAGATGCGAATTTGACCTCGCATATTTACAGTCATGGCTAAAAGATGTTTTCTTGGACCAAAGTGATGAAATTGGGCTCTAGGAGTCAAATCTTCCTCTGTATCTTTTCCCCCAGGTTAACCATTTCAACGAATTATCCCTCAAGTCCCAGGCCCATTACATCCCCGACCAAAGAGCCATAGTGTCTTCATCAGGAGAAATTATTTTCCTCATCACACCGGAAACCATTGATCAGATGATGTAGATACCCAGAGCCGAATCCGCCTCACCTTTCAATCTTGAAATTATCACAGAACTATACCAGAAACTATCATTCCCCCAAAGAGCTCAGATTTTTGAGCTTTTTCTCCCACAGGGCACTCAGCTCCCCACTACAAATCCCCTGTATCATTCCTCCTTGTTCTCAGTGAAGGGAAACTAGGTCATCTCGTCGCTCTACGCCCTGCTTGGGTATTTTTTGGATCGATGGGTGGATGAACCCATATTGGGTTTTCTATCCATTTTATCCACAGATGAGAAACCCACCACTCAATTCGACTACAGCGCTTTCCTGGTGGACAACATTCATGAGCAATTCTTAAATTTTGCCACAGAAGGCATGTTCTAGTATTCCTCAATACTTGCTTACATGTTCATTTTCTTCCAAGTGGAAAAATTTTCCTTTTCAATGCAGAAGGTGGACAAGGATGGGAGGCTGCAGGCAGTAACAACATGGACTTCACTGCTCAGACAAAACTCTATAGAATTCAGTTTCAAGAAGTTTATCAAGAAGTTTTACCATCCCGTGGTGAGCATGTTCAGTGGCAGACCTGACCCAAGAATAAATGAGGAAATTCATAGGATCTTACACCTTTCAGACCTTGCAAAAATAGGAGACTGGTACCTGTACCAATACCACATAGAGATCAGAGTGTATGGGTGTGAATTGGCTCCATACAAGTTACCCAATTATCTACATGGGAGGATGTTTTCCCTGGAGTACATAAGGCAAATGATCAACTCAGATGACATACATTTTGTGTCTCTAAAAAAGAAGCAACATCTTAGAATTAAAGGGCAGATTGGGTATTTCATCTGCAATAGCTGAGGCATCGGGGAGGGAGCAGACAGATTGCTAAAAGAAATGAAATTTTTTGTTATTTTCACATGGCACTATGATCCGTGCGGGATAATTTCTGAAATGAGGATTAAGAATAAAAACATCCCATATGTTCATACACATAGGCCTGAGATAGAGAAGTTCTCCAATCAAACAGAATGGGAGCCAAACACTCTGGTTGAAATAGAATAGTGGGACCCTTCGGTCACTATCTCACAGACGACTACACCTTAGGTTCCCAAGGAGAAAATACCCAGGAAGGATACTTCACCTTCCATCACTAAAGTCTCGGCTGAAGATTTCCAATTACACACCAAGAGGCCAAAAACCAGTCATGCACCTAACACGGCTGGCGAAAAGGGAATCCCATCCACTACAACTATGGAGCTTGATTGGTCACTTCTTAGCATAAGCAATAAACAGATCGTGTCCACAGTTTTTTCCAAGAAGCCCATAGATACTCCACCAGTCAGCTAGCTGGGCAAAATAGGACCAAAATTAAGCATTTTTGAGAAGTATGATATGACCAAAAAGAAAAATCAAACACTGACCAGCAACACATATGCTCAGTTCTGGAAGAAAACATCAACTGCACAACACAGACTGTTGTCTGCATTCGATACTGAGAAGGGTAGAATGCACATGGCATGCACAGGTGCCAGACCCGAAAGTAATCACTGATTACAAAAGGGCAACGTTCGAATTTCAGACTAAAGATGTGCATCTTGTTGATCAAATGGATTTGCACAGGAAAACTGAAGAAATGGTTTTCTCCACGTTGGCAAATGCTTCTACTGTTGCCTCTAAGTTACAGGTATCTCTGAGCAACGTTCAGAAACAACTGAAACTAGAAAATATATCATCCTTTGCAAAGGATAATAGGATTAAGATGTTGGAAGAACTAGTCCTCAAGATCAGGTATGATCCCTTGAATGTGAAAGCAGTCGAGGAGATGCTTAAAAAGAAAAATGTCGATATAGCCTCTTTGAGGAAACAATTGAAACTGCCACCAATAGAAGATGCATAGGCAAAGGAGATAGCTGAGATAGAAGGGGAAAATGATGAGATTCTCAGGTTGATTATGGAGAAAAATGCACAGTTAAAAGAAATGGAGGAAGAACTGGAAAAGTTATTGAAAGAGAAGGAACAATCAAAGCCTATGGAAGTCATTCCATTAAGCACAGTTCCACTCACAGGAGTAAGCACAACATCTGTAGCAAAAATTACCTTAGCAACTCCATTGACATATCTGGAGAAGACAGTAGAGTTGGCTAAATCCATGGAAGAGATGAATTTGCAAGAGACAGAGATTATCAGACTTAAAAAGGAGGTTGAGAACCTTCAGGAACTCAAGTCTTCTTACCAAGCCAACTACTCCAAGGAAAAAAAAACATCAGACAAGCTCAAACAGGAATTGCAATAGCTTCAGAAGTAAAGAATGGCAGGTAAAACACTTGTCGAGGTCAAGGAAAATGTTTGGATGGATATCACCAAATCCATAAATGAAATATGGTCTATGGTACAAATCATGTTCAAGCGGAATCAATTGGTGCAGAGAAGCAAGCAAGCGATTGAAAATATAAGAGGAGAATTGGGAGAGATGCCTGCAGAAGCCATTGAGATCATCAAATTCCTAAATTCAAAAACCAGAGAAGAGTTAGAGGAGTTGAGAATTGAAGATAGGACAGAAACCATCCTTGAAGTCAAGAGGGTCCTGACCAAGAGAGGATTGATGATACAACTAGAGGAAAAAGTCTAGGCTATGGACATAGGACTGCAAAGGTTTTTCAGTAAAATTGAAGCTCTGTAGAAGAAAGGCCTCCCTAGTTTAAGCGTCATAAATGACAAGTTAATGACATTGTTTGATTATAAAAAGAAGCTAGCCACTGTGGCTAAAGACAGTTTGAAGTTCTCAGGAATACAGGGCAGTATCACAGGCAAGGCGTTTTTAGAAGCTTTCCAATCAGACATCAGCATACAACACGAGATCCAGTACATTTTCATCATCAAGCCAACTTTTTCCAAATATACGGAGATGGATGAAGTATACCGAAGATTTCTCAAAGTCAATGTTCCTAGTAAAATTCGATGGGAAGAGTTGTGCAGTCTGATTGAGTAGGTGATGAGGTGTCCAAGCCTAGTCATCTATCCAGTCAGACGAGGTTGTGCAGAGGCCTCACCAATGGTTCACCCCAGAAATTAGCATGAAGTTTCAACACATCATCAAGCAGTTTCCTAAATTTTTGTGTCTTGTTAAGTTAGTTAGCTAAATTTAGATTTTCCACGTCTTGATCTTTAATGATAGGATTGTATGTAATTTTGATTGTAAATACTTCAATATTTGAAGTACTGAGGGTTGATCTTTATGCCCTGCAAGCTAAAAGACTGTAATTTTTATCAAGAGATCTTCCAGTAATACAAAGAGACGTTTCGCAGGATTCTCACGTGTTATTCATTGGTGAAGTTTTCTTTTCTATGTTAAATGTTCTTCTCGCTCAGTTGTCATATTGTTTTCTAACCTAATCTTTTAAAAGTAACACATGTTGTAGGATTTATCTTTGTGTACCCTGTTTCGGCTTTGAAATATCTTTATGTTCATCTTTCTGATATTACAGTGAAGAAATTCTTAAATGCTTCTTTGCTTTAATTGATATTCTCATGTTTTCTCCTATCCATCACTTTACTGCTAAAGAATCCACCGAATGCATTATCTTACCCTGTGAAAAGAATCTTTATTTTCTGTTTGGATATCTACTGTTGTTGGGTATTCTACCCTACGGACTAATAAGCTAGGGATCTAAACTTATACGCAGAAAATGACCCTTAAGATTGAACTTTTAACCTTCTACCCAAGATCTCAACCCCTTTTTGAGCAAACAATGGAAGAATCAACTCACCTTTTTAACGATGCTTGAAGTAGATCCTTCGTTGAGCCTTCTATTTCCTTGCTGCTGCTGCCCCTTCTACAA
>JZKD02S1888113.1:364726-375008 GCA_000966675.3 Picea glauca | reverse complement strand
TACAGGTTGATGCATGGTTTAGATTTATTGGTATAGGTTTACAACGGTATATCTCATAGTGAAAGGTTGACAGTGGTTCCATCATTCTACTTCTACTTCACGGTGGCAGGACAAGACAAGGACAGGTGGTTGTAGCCACCTTCCGGTTGTAGTTGAAGAGCATAGGGGGTTGATCCAGATTTAATGAGAAGAACAAAATGAATACAAATTATTAACAGGTGCTTAACACAAAATAACAGAGATACAATAAAGTTGGTTTTCTATTCAATAACGAAATAAGATGAAATTGTAAAATGCAGCGGAAACAAGCTTGTTGGAATGGTGGCAGCTTATCTCTAAGAAGCAATGTGACGGTTGCATGCATTTGACAGAAGAAGACTACAATGAAGCTCTAAAGGCCTTTTTAAAATAAAAAACAATGCCAAAAACCATAGACATACAAAAACCTAACCCTAGGAGATGAAGTGCCAAAAGTCATATGGGCCCCGTTTGGGTAAGTTAGTACATCAACTTCCCGAGGTCGTAACTTTTGCATATGATCTCTGTTTTAGGCGTGTCATAGCCTGTTGGAAAGGTATCATTTAGGAGATTCATTTTGTGGGCTCAATAATTCCTTCAGCTATCATTAAGGAGCTCTATCCTGACAAACCTTCATTTAGGCCCTCAAAATGGCCCCGAAAGTTAAAACTACTAAAAATAGTAAATTGCCAAAATTGTCAGAAAACTATTTTGAGCTAGTTGGAAAAGGTGGGTGGCCACCGATATCCATATGGATCAATCCTCCCTCCTTAGGAATCAATGGCCACCATTTCATTGAGGTCCCCAATCGGATGAGGAAATCTCTCCTGAATTTGGCCCTGGGTGAGCCACTTGCCTTGGTGCAGGAGCTGCCTTGCTTTGACGACTCAATAAAGCTGGATCCTTTGTTGTAGAGTGCCCTTGATCTATGTGTCCACAATATGATCATTAGATTCTTGTTGTATACAGTCGGGGTTGAGCTATGTTGGTTTCAGTTGTTCTGCTACTTCTGAGGTGTCCAATAATGGTGGGAAATAAGGGTGAAGGAGATCCACATTGAACATTGGGTGCAGGCCAAGGAAAGGAGGAATGTTGAGATCAAAAGAATTATCCCCCATGACCTTGGTGATAGTGTACAACCCATAACAGAGTGGGAAAATCTTCTGATGGGGTCTTGTAAGGTGTTCTTTCTACAAGTGCAACCAAACTTTGCACCCATCTGAAACTTATGTGGCACCTGATGTTGATCATGGCGCTATTTGTACCTGTCATTGGACTTCTGTAGGATATCCTGAACCTGTTGGTGGATGTGTTAGATCCTCTCAATGTACCCAAACTTGTTCAAAGAAGAGCTTGGCAGTGGCCTCTGTTGTGATGCTCTTCTTCCAGGAAACTAGAATCACCATTTTAGAAAAGTGATCAACAACCACAAAAACACAGTCATTTCATGTTTGGTGGACAGGAGGCCCAACTTGTAGTCCATTGAGATGGATTCCCATGGCCCGTCAGGAGTAGGAAGAGAGGTGTACAAGCCTAGTTTCTTAGTGGTTAGTTTGGAAATAGCGTAGGAAGTGCAAGACCTGATATACTTGCTGACCTCCTATCGAAGTTTCGGCCAGTAGAAATGTTTCTGTAGCATCGCCATTGTCTTTTCGACGTCGACGTGTCATGCCACCCGACTGTAGTGGGCTTCCCAGGTCATCTTTTATCACTCACATGATGGAACAAAAATATGGCTTAGACCACACAACAAACCATTCTGAAGATGGAAATTATCGACAATTGCATTTGCACCCAACATTTGGTAGGTGGTGGCGAAGTAAGGGTCTATCTCATAGAGTTGGGGCTATCCAGATGTCTCATGGCTGCAAGAGTCTAGCACCATGGTGAGTTCCGCGACTGGAGGTCTACTCAGGCAATCAGTGACGTGATTGGTGCTTCCTCTTTTATACTTGATGTTGAGGTGGAATTGCTGCAAGTATGTGGACCACTTTTGATGGTGGTCATTCTGCAATTTTCCTTATGTCTACATGAATTGCAGTGGCTTATGATCAGTGTGGATGACTGTCTCCTTCCCAAGAATGTAATGTCTCCATTGGTAGCAGGCTTTCACAATGGAGTACATTTATTTCTCAAAAGTAGGGTACTAATGGATAGTATCTAACAGTGCCTCACTATGATAGGCCACGGGGTGGCCGTGATGAGTGAGAACGGCACCCACGACATAGTTTGAAGTGTTTGTCTAGATCTAAAAAGGATGTTGCAGGTCTGGTAGTGAAAGTACTGGGGCTTAGCACAAGAGCTGCTTCAAATCATTGAACGCTTGTTGTTGGGGCTGACCCCATGCAAATTTTTCCTTACCACCACCCCTGTTTATTTGGTTGAGGGCCCATGCAATATGGGAGAATCCCAACACGAACTTGTGGTAGAAATTGGCAAGGTCGAAGAAGCTCTAAATCTCAGTGAGTGTTGTTGGGGCTGGCCAGTCATGGATGACTTGGATTGTGGCTGGATCCACATGTATGACATGCTGATCAATGATGTAGACCAGGTAATGGAGCCAGTCCATGCCGAACAAGCATTTTTCCAAGTTGGCGTATAGCTTGTGCTGCCGCAGGGTGTGCAAAACTTGCTGAATATGTTGCAAGTGTTTGGCCCAAGTCTTACTGTATATTAGAATGTTGTCCAGATACACCACTACAAAATTATTGGTGAATGGTTGCAGGATATCGTCCATCATCCTCACGAAAGTGGCTGGGGAATTTGTCAAACCAAAGGGCATGACCAACCATTCAAAAAGGCCTTCCTTTGACTTGAAGGAGGTTTTCCATACATCTGTCTATTCTATCGGGACCTTGTGGTAGCCAAATTTCAGATCAATCTTACTGAAGTATTTGGCCCCCGTGAGTTGATCAAGGAGGTCATCGATTCATGGAATTGGGTACCAATTTCTGACTGTGATTTTATTCAGAGTCTGGTAATCAATACAACATCGCCAGGTTCCATCTTTCTTCTGTACCAAGATGATTGGGCTCCCACAAGGTGATGAGATGGGGCATATGTGCCCCTTGTGGATAAGTTTTTAAATATGTTTCTTAATCTCCTCATTCTTTAACAAAGAGCGACAATAGACTGGCCCATTGGGAAGCGGTGTGCCAGGGGTCAGATCGATGGGGTGCTTGACTTGGCAGTGCAGAGGTAACCCTGTAATTGAGGAGAAGATATCGGAGTATTCCTCCATGACCTTATCTACTTGCTTCTGCTATGTGGAGAGGTCAATCGCAGAGACCTTGGATGTGGCTGTGATCTTTCGCTTATTCTGGGAGCGAATCACAAAGAAGAAAAACTTCTCCATATGAGACATGACCTTCATCCATTGCTTAACAGAGATCAAGGAAATAGAACTAGGTGGGACTGCCTCATGTTTCCTATACAATTTCCTTTTCAAAGTATAAATAACACTATGAGGCCTAGACTCATATACAACATGATGTTTCCATAAATAAGGCTGGCCTAAAAGAACATCACAAACTTCGATAGGAGCAACATCACACAATACCTCGTATTTGAAGGGCTTGATGTAATAGGACAGTCGACATTGTTGGCTGACGCAAAGATCGCTTCCTTGGCGGAGCCATCCAATGGTGTAGGGTTGTGGGTGTGGCATTGTTGGCAGGGCCAACTGCTTGACGACATCTACTGAGATGAGGTTCTTCTTGCTACCGCTATCAATGATGAAGTGCAGCGGGGTGCCTTTTACCCACATCGATGAATGGAAGAGGTGCTCTCCTTCTTCTGGTTCATTTGGTTCACCAGGATGGAGCGTGGTGGTAGCAACGATGGCATTGGTTTTCGTGTTAATGATCCATCTTCCCCTTTCTTTTTCTAGTTCAGAGTCAGAATCCGCATTTGATTTAGAGGCTTTCAATTCGGCCACCAACGATTGTATTGAGTGACATTCAGTAGTGTTATTCCAAGGGCTCTTATGGAAGTCGCACCACTTCCCAGTATCTTTCTTTGTCTTTTCGGTGTCCTTCTTTGCTTGTGGCTTGGACTGGTAGTCCTGATACTGTCCATCTTTGCTCTGTCCTTTTTTCTGTGGGTTCGGGCCACCCTTTCCTGGATTTTGTTGTGAGGGGTTCCCAGGCCCACATTGTGGCTTATTTTGTTTGAGCTTCTGCTTGATTTTGACAGCATATCAGTAGGCCATGCCCAAGGATGAGATGTCCAGAAATTCCATTTCAGTCTGGATGTATCTATACATAGCACCGCAATACTTGAGCACTAGATGTCGCTCTGAATCTTTGATACCCATCTTGGTGCGCAAGGTATGGAATATATTTGTGAAATCTTGCACTACTTGGTCTCTTTCTCGCCACAGTGTGGTCCATTTGGTATACAGGTCATCATAACTTTCGACAAGGTAGTATTGTTCCTTAATATCATCCCTGAAGGATTCCCAGGTGGTCGTGACTGAAAATAATGAGGTTTCCTCTATTTCCTTTTGCTCACAGAAAGTTTCCCACCAATCTTTGACATGGGAAATGGCTTTGAGGAGTGAAAAAGTAATCTTTTCTATATTAGAAAAGTTATGGATAGAAAAATACCCTTCTATTAGAAATATCAAATTTTATTTGTACCTTGAAGGGGGTGGTGCCTCCGTTCGAAGAAGATGCGTCGCCTGTTGGTAGTCTCTGAAGGATTTGCGCGAAACTATCCATCATCTCATTCCTCTGTTGCATGAGGGATTCCTCAATCAATAGTTTAAAAGGATATCCTATCCCGTCATATTTATTTTCTTTTGCCATGAGAGGTCTTTTGGGTGTGAGAGAGCTTCTGTCCTAAAAAGAAACAAGCTCGATACCCAACTCTTTGTACTCTGACCTCGTTGGGGACATGCATTAAGATGACAAGGAGAAGACCTCTCTGATACCAATGATATGGATTTTATGAGGAGAATGAAATGAATACAGATTATTAATAGGTTCTTAACACAAAATAACAGAGATACAATAAAACTAGTTTTCTATTCAATAACGAAATAAGATGAAACTATGAAATGCAGTGGAAACAAGCCTTCTGGAATGGTGGCGGCTTATCTCTGAGAAGAGATGTGATGGTTGCGTGCATTTGGCAAAAGAATATTACAATGAGGCTCTGAAGGCATTTTTACAATAAACAAGAATGCCCAAAACCCTAGACATACAAAAACCTAACCCTAGGAGATGAAGCGCCAAAAGTCATGTGGGCCCCCCCGTTTGGGTAAGTTAGTACATCAACTTCCTGGGGTCATAAATTTTGCATACGTTCTCCATTTTAGGAGTGTGATAGCTGGTTGGAAAGGCATCATTGAGGAGCTTCATTTTAGGGGCTCAATATTTCCTTTATCTATCATTAAGGATCTTGATCTAAAAAAACCTTCATTTAGGCCCTCAAAATGGCCCCTGAAGTTAAAACTGCTAAAAATAGTAAATTGCCAAAATTGTCAGAAACCTATTTTGAGCCAGTTGGAAAAGGTAGGTGGCCACCGATATCCATCTATATAAATACTCCCTCCTTAGGAAGCAATTTTCTCCAATACATTGAGGTCCCCCATAAGATGAGGACATTTCTACTGAATTTGGCCCCGGGTGAGCCACTTGCCTTGGTGCAGGAGCTTCCCTACTTTGACGACTCGATAAAAATGGATCCTTTGTTGTTGAGTGCCCTTGATATGTGTGTCCACATTCTAATCATTGGATGCCTATTGTATGTAGTCGAGGTTGATATCTCTTGGTGTCAGCTGTTCTACTACTTTTGAGGTGTCCAATAATGGTGTGAAATAAGGGTGAAGGAGATCCACATTGAACACTAGGTGTAGGCCAAGGAAAGGAGGAATGTTGATATAAAAATCATTATCCCCCATGGCCTTGGTGATATTGTACAACCCATAATGGAGTGGGCGAAGCTTCCGATGGGGTCCTGTAAGGCATTCTTTCTGCAAGTGCAACCAAACTTTGTCGCCCACTTGAAACTTATGTGGCACCCGATGTTGATCATGGCCTTGTTTGTACTTGTCATTGGACTTCTGTAGGATATCATGAACCTATTGGTGGATGTGCTGCATCCTCTCAATGAACTGGGTGGCTTTTTCAGCTTCAGTTGGAGCAGGATATGAGTCGGTCGAGGTGACTGCAAGTGGAAGTGCAACATCTATGGGACCCAATGGTTAGAATCCCAACCCCACCTGAAAGGGGCTGTGGCCGATTGAGCTATGCAGGGCTCAATTATAGCTATGTTGGACATAGGGAAGTCTCTCATCCCATGTGCAAGGGTTCTTTGAATTAAACATGCATGCACAATCATTCGATTTACAACCTCAGTTTGGCCATCTGTCTGGGGGTGGAACGTCATGGATTTGGTGAGCTTGGTGTCTAGCAGTGACCAGAGGCTTGAACACAATGTGTTGAGAAATCAACTATCCTAATCTGAGACAATAGTTTGTGGGATTCCAAAATGTACCCAGAGTCATTCAAAGAAGAGCTTGGCAGTGGCCACTGCTGTGATGCTCTTCTTGAAGGCAACCAGAATCACCATCTTAGAAAAGAGATCAACAACCACAAAAACACAGTCATTTCCCCACTTGGTGGATGGGAGGCTCGACATGTAGTCCATTGAGATGGATTGCAATGGCCTGTCAGGAGTAGGAAGAGGGGTGTACATGCCATGTTTCTTAGTGGTCGATTTGGAGATAGCATAGGAAGTGCGGACCTGATATACTTGTTGACCTCCTGTCGAAGTTTCGGCTGGTAGAAATGTTTCTGTAGCATCACCACTATCTTTTCGACCCCGAAGTGTCCTGCCACCCAACTATAGTGGGATTCTCATATCATCTTTGCTCGCTCACTTGATGGAACACAAATATGGCCCAGATGACAAAACAACCCATCCTAAAGATGGAAATTATCGACAACTGCTTTTGCACCCAACATTTGGTAGGTGGTTGTGAAGTCAGGTTCTGTCTCATAGAGTTGGGGCCATCTAGATGTCTCATGGCCGCAAGAGTCTAGCACTGTGATGAGTGTCATGATTGGTGGCGTGCTCAGGTAATCAACGACGCGATTGGTGCTTCTTATTTTATACTTGATGTTGAGGTGGAATTGCTGCAAGTATGTGGACCACTTTTGATGGCGATCATTCTACAATTTTCCCTTTGTTTGCATGAACTATAGTGGCTTATGATCAATGTGGATGACTCTCTTCTTCCCAAGAATGTAATGTCTCCACTGGCGGAAGGCTTGCACAATGGAGTACATTTCTTTGTCGTAAGTAGGGTACTTACGGACAATATCTGACAGTGTCTCACTATGAAAGGCCAAGGGGTGGCCATGCTGAGTGAGAATGGCACCCACAACATAGTCTGAAGCATCTGTCTCGATCTCAAAGGGATGTTGAAGGTCTGCTAGTGAAAGTACTGGGGCTGAGCACAAGTACTGCTTCAAATCATTGAACTCTTGTTGTTGGGACCGACCCCACATAAATTCCACCTTACCACCACCCTTGTTTATTTGGCTGAGGGCCCATGCAATATGGGAGAATCCCAACACGAACCTGTGGTAGAAATTGGCAAGGCCCAATAAGATCCAAAGCTCAGTGAGTGTTGTTGGGGCTGGCCAGTCACAGATGACTTGGATCTTGGTTGGATCCACATGTATGCTATGTTGATCAATAAAGTAGCCCAGGTAATGGACCCGGTCCATGCCGAAGGAGCATTTTTCCAAGTTGGCATATAGTTTGTTCTATTGCAGGGTGTGCAAAACCTGCTGAATATGGTGCAAGTGTTCGACCCAAGTCTTGCTGTAAATTAGAATGTCATCCAGATACACCACTACAAAAGTATTTTTGAATGGTCGCAGGATATTGTCCATCATCCTCATGAAAGTGTTTGGGGAATTTGTCAAATCAAAGGGCATGACTGACTTGAAGGAAGTCTTCCATACATCTATCTGTTCTATCAGGACCTGGTGGTAGCTAGAGTTCAGATCAATCTTACTGAAGTATTTGGCCTCCGTGAGTTGATCAAGGAGGTTGTCAATTCATGGAATTGGTTACTGATTTCTGACTGTGATTTTATTCAGAGCCTGGTAATCAATACAGAGTTGCCATATTCCATCTTTCTTCTGTACCAACATGGTTGGGCTCCTGCAAGGTGATGATCTCGGGCGGATGTGCCCCTTGTGGAGAAGTTCTTGGATCTGTCACTTGATCTCCTCATTCTCTAACAAAGATTGATGATAGACTGGCCCATTGGGAAGTGATGCGCCCAGGGTTAGATCGATGGGGTGCTTGACTTGACAATGCAGAGGTACCCCTGTAGGTGAGGCGAAGATATCTGAGTATTCCTCCATGATATTATCTACATTCTTTTTCTATGTGGAGAGGTCGGTTGCAGATACCCTAGATGTGGATGTGATCTTTCGCTTATTCTGGGAGTGAATCACGAAGAATAAAAACTTCCCTATTTGAGAGATGACCTTCTTGCATTGTTTAGCATAGATAAAGGAAATAGCACTAGGCGGGACTACCTTGGGTATCCTGTACAATTTCCTATTCAAATTAATAATAACACTAAAAGGCCTAGACTCATATACATCATGACATTTCCATAAATAAGGTTGGCCCACTTCAGACACCAGTGACTATTTTGAGTGGCAGTCAAAAGTGTTATGCCAAGGGCTCTTAAGGAAGTCACACCACTTCCTGGTATCTTTCTTTGTCTTTCCAGTGTTCTTCTTTGCTTGTGGCTTGGAATGGTAGTCATGATACTTTCCATCCTTGCTCTGTCGTTTGTTCTATGGGTTGGGGCCACCCTTTCCTGGCTTTTTTTGTGAGGGGTTCACAGGCTCAAATTGCTGCGTCTTTTGTTTGAGCTTCTGCTTGATTTTGATGGCATATCAGTAGGCTGTGCCCAAGGATGAGATGTCTAGAAATTACATTTTAGTATGGATGTATCTATGCAGAGAACCATGATACTTGAGCATCATTTTTCTCTCCAAATCCTTGATACCCATCTTGGTGCACAATGTATGGAATATATTTGTGAAATCTAGCACTGCTTGGTCTCTTTCTTGCTGCAGTTTGGTCCATTTGGTATAAAGGTCGTCATAAGTTCTGACAGGGTAGTATTGTTCCTTAATATCATCCCTGAAGGATTCTAAGGTGGCCGTGACTGAAAATAGTGAGGTTTCTGTTGGCAGCCAATTCACATTTTTCTATTGTCTTATAAGCTGCCTACACCAATGTTTTGCAAACATCAATTTTTCATCGCAATTATTCAAATAAATGACACTTTTATTTTTTGTGACATTTGCACATTTACCTTCATTTTGTTTTCACGACTGTAAGCGTGAAAACTTAGTCTTTCGAAGTCGCATTGAAATCATTATTTGAACTGTCATGATCCTTCTTGTTAATATGTCTATTGCGCTTACTTTTCACTTATCGTTATGTAGCTGGAAAAACTTTCGAACTATACTCATTGGACATTCTTGTATTGATTGTGTGACTTGGTTTCATTGAGTTCGTAATGCATTGGTATTTGGATTTGCATGATTTTTGACCTACTTGACCACTAGTTTCATGAAAATACATAGGGGTTATGATTAAATCCTTCATATATATCTTTTAATATAATGCCTATGTTTGTGTTTTCATATGAAGACCCATTGGCACATTGGTTAAACTATTGATATGAGCTGTTACAATACATTGACGCATGGTTAAATATTTGGTATTGGTTTCAAATTGTATGATTGATGGTTTAAAACTTTGGCACAACGTTGATTGCACGCGTTGGTTTATACACTTGCCATTGTTTTCATTGGTCAGCCAAGTGACATGATTGTTGAACTATAGAATAGTGGGTAGAATAGCTATGAAAGCCGACGGTTGTACCTTGGAAATAACTATTATGCATGGCAGAGATAAGCTCCACCACCTTTGCACGATGACATTTATGCCTATCCCTTATCCTCGTTTACCTCTGTTAGCTCAGATAACCCTTCATGCATTTTTCTCCTGTGTGTGCTATGATCCAAACCCTGGACTTACCGTGTGCTCGGCTCCATGGCACCGGTAATGCGAATCGAACCAAACAGCAGCCAAGCCTTACTGTTATTTGACAATGCCTGCAAAGACTTGGAGGGTAACGGTTGGTTTACCTTCGTGCAGAGATTTGAGGGTGTTTGCACTCTTCTCGTCGCTGTGTGAGAAAAAAGTGAGTGCT